>UESW01004935.1:296614-541689 GCA_900491605.1 Calamus simplicifolius | reverse complement strand
TATTTTTACTTATGAAATAAATAAATCATACATAAAAGTGAATAAATTATTAATATTTAACCATTTTTACCCAAAAAAATAAATTAAATCATAGGAAAATATAATAAATAAATATTTTTCCCTACAAAATATGTCTAAAATCATAGAAAAAAGTTATATTTATTTAATTTTAATTTATTTAATATTTTAAAATTATATTTCTATTTTAAATTTTTTATTGTTTTTGCATATTTTATTTAAATAGAATATAATTTTTTGTTTCATATTTTTTTAAATATTAAAAACCATATCAATAAAAATAATATGATTTTTTACATACAATATCTATTACATATACAAAATTATTACATAATGGCGACAAAAGATAAACATCAAAATAACCAATAAATGAAACTCATAGTCCATATCAATTACAATATCCATAACTAACCTAAAACATCAAACCACATGATTCAAACAACACACAGAAGATCCTAAACAGTCCCCAGTTTTCTAGCTCTCTTTTAAACATTAATAGAGTAAACAATGCCCTATAAAGGCATTGCAATTCATAAATGTTCCAATAAGACATCATTGCAGACCTCTCATACAAAAGTACGCTTTGCTCACTTTCCTTGAATCCTTCAGTGTGCTTCTGATGATCGGTGGTATATTCAATCTAATGAAAACTAAAAATATGAGCAAACATCAAAACAAATCAAATCTCAAAATGTAAACAAACAAATTATGCTATGGTTACCTTTTTCCACTACTCTGCCTTCATCATTAACATTGGTATCCACCTGCAAATATTTGTATTAGAAAATATCTCTTACAACTAAGAAGTTTTGTTCACAATCGTCTAATCAGGCTAACTGATCCATTATTTGCGATTATGAATAAGAAAAGTTTGCACAAAAATGAGATCTCAAAGCATTTTCAGCTAGTTCAGTCAGCACATTTTGTACATTAGTGAATAGCTCAGGGAAAGGTATACCAAGCAGAAGAAAGCAATCCTTCTTTATTGTATGAAAACTGAGAACATGCCCTGCACTGAGTTATGGTTCATGCCCAATATGGGGGTAGATTCAGTGTATGGAGATGCAGGATATTCCCTGCACCAAGTTATGGTTCAATGCCGGTATGATAAAACTATGCCCAGTATAAGGGGGCATAAACTAGTACTGTGAACCTGCATCAAGGTTGACATAGGGCCATATCAGCAAAATAACAAAATTATCACCAAAGTGCATGGAGAGGTTGGTGACTTTCTATGAAGTCACTCTAAAATCATGAAAATTCAGTAGATGATTTTGTTCTCATATGATAGAAATGTTGCGACAAATTTTCATTTATAAGCCTAGAAAATCCGTTTTAATGCACCAGCCACTAACCCGGAACTTCTCTCATTTTTCCTTAAGAATTGGGATGGGTTGAAGCTTGGCTTAAAATCAACGCGAGGGTAGGATATAACCTGTGTCTCTTGCATCAACACAAGAGACTTTAACAAGTCAACCAGTCAGCATCCTCCAACTATGAAGAAATTTGTGCATAGAATGAAAGTAAAACATTAGACATAACTGTTGCATACAGGTTAGGCTGTTAGTTTAGGCCTAGTTTCAGAAAATATAAAATAGAATTTACAAATTCTTGTCTATAAAGTTATGGCCTGTCAAAAAAAATGCCAGCATTGTAGGAATACCTTTTTCCAGAAACTTTAATTCATGTGGAAATAAAGCTGATGCTGCAGCAATTGAGCAAAACAAACAAGCAACGACAACTTTGCCCAGACAAGATATTTAGAAAAGATCAACATACCTAAGAGGTTCAAGTGTACTTTCGCCCACATAAGCAACAGCTGCAAAGTGCATTACAGCATCAAATGCATTTTGTGCAAATATTTGGTTAACCTGATATTTGGTTAAAGAATGAACCTCAAAGTCCTTAACACAAAAAGCTCAACAACAAAGAAGTGTCAATTTGTAATTTTAAAAAGGTGACAAGGATACAGCTTTTGCATCACCCAAATCAGCGTAAATGAACTGAAGTCTCCCAGGCTCAGGGAATAGCTCCTGGAGAACCTTAACTGCTCCAATATTCCCCCTAGAAAGATTATCCTGTAAAAATTATAGCAAAAAACTTAATTATTTCCACAACACTTTAAATTGCCGGTGTTGATGGTCATTAGAGTACAAAAAGATATGGGTCTATGTGGAGAAACAGTGAATTACCAAATTGTTACTCGATATGAATCCTTCAAGAGCCGAAGTGAAGCATGTGAACCAATATAGCCAGCACCTCCTGTTACTAAGACGTGGGTTACCCCAGGTTCATGACGAGAAAACTGTATGATGCAAGATATATCATAGTCAATAAAAGGAAAGCCAGAAGAGCAATGCAGCATCCCAGAATTGTAGCAGCCAGAACAAAGCAATTGTATTAACACATCTTGCAAGAAGTATATATGAGTACCAGTTCATAGAGGGAAGAAGATAGAGAAGTTCAATATTAGGAATGTAAAACTAAAACGTGGTTCATATGAGCTGCTGCTTGAAGAGACATTTGATATGCATATGCCACATTTTGTTATAAATACATAAGCCATGAATTATCAATCATGAGAACAACACTGCTTCAAAAAAGAAAAATGACAAAATAAAGCGCTGCAATATTCATCAATATATTCAACAAATCACTAATTCATAAGAGAAGATTTATAAGTATCATTTTGTTTAGCCAATGTCATAGATTACTAAAGGGGGAAAATAATAATAATCCCATGACATGTAGATTGCTGATCCAGTTGAAATGCAAGACATAAACCCAACAGCAAGAAAAAAGTGTCTTTTTTTTTGGCTTCTGCTGGAAATGTACATTTGACATCTCTCATACATTTTTGTATCATATATTAATGTCATGTGATGTCCTTGTGTTTCGCTTTATTGAGGTTGATGTGCTGTTCGCTTTAGGATGCTAGGGAACAAGGAATATGCCAGATATTTAGACAACACTACTACCTGAGTTAATATTAATAACAAGAATGAAGATTTTACAAAGGGGGATCAGAAAACCTTGTCAACTGAAAGGAGATCACATGACCCAAAAAATAGCAAAACCTAGTGCTGTCTATAACCTACCACAAGGACTAACTATATCAAGGGAACATCTAGCTGATCATCAATGGTACATAATAAGGTAACATTTCTACCCAATGTTACCAAAAACTGCATCCGTCTCAATTTCAGCATATCAACAAATGAATCTTCTATCATTCTACTGGCTACCAGATTCATAACCCAAAAACGAATAATATACTTCACACTATAAAAGACTTCATTGTCAAAGAACCTAGAGTTCATGTCCAGAAAAAAGCTGTGGCAATGTGGTGTGAGGAGAAATATGAGCCATACAGTCTTATCAACAAAATTTCAAGTACTTCATTGAGCTAACTGAGGAGCACCAGAGAATAGCCAAATATAGGGGTTTTAAGACTATAACAAGGCACCATATTCCTAGACTGTATCAGTATATTTTGTCTTCACCACCAATTTCTTCTCTTCTTTCTTAAACATTTTTCCTTCGATCACTCTTTCTTTCTCCTTTTCTTGCCTCTTCTATTCCTTACTCTATTCTATTCTGCTATCTTGTTTTCCTGCACAGAGCTGATATGACTCACCCCTTTGAGGCAAAGCATAATTGGCTTTAGTTTGTATAACATTTGTTTTCTTGAAAAGAGAAATGATATGACTCACCCCCCAAATTCCTGTTCATAGCAACAAGTTTATTTTTTATACCATCTGCAGGTGCTATTCCAAAGAGGTCACTTTTACTGCACCTTATCTGACATTTTATCTGATAGGTACACTGTTCCCTCATGTAGCGTCCATCGAATACATGAGTGTTGGCTTAAAAAAGCTCTGCTTGGCATGTTAAAAGCGCTATCCTGGTGATGCTGCGTCTAAATTTTGCACTTCTAAATGGTCGATCGTAATGATATTGTCAAGAGACTTCAGTTATACCAGAAGTTACTAAACTATTGGGTAGGGTGTGCAAGAATTTACAGCCCATGAGACATAAGTTCTGCATGTTTGAGAGGCACCCTATGGATTCTGGTATTTCTCTTATTTTTGTATAATTAAGATTTAAGTGCCTTAGTTCATTGGCCTATCTTTATACTCTGCAACAGTGTTTCCTCCAAATACGAGCTTAACTAATGGGTACCAAAGATGAGTGTGGACTGTGCTAATGAGTCCCAAAGAAAACTAACAGTCATCCCAAACTCATGTATCTTGCTAGCCCCCTTAAATCTAAAACGAAAGTAGCTATACTTAGCAACGATGCATGCACCAATTTCCGCCTCATCTTGAAAGGAAGTTACCCAACTTAAGTTTCATTCGTCCACCCCATCGGTCATGTCCCACAATGGTTATGAATTCATCAAAGGCTAGTAGAACCTTCACATTGTCCTTCCATTGCATTCATCGAGTCACTTTCAACAATCAAATTGACCTTGAATACATCGAGTCACTTTCAACAATCAAATTTCATCTGGTCCTTTTTGTTTCGATGCAGGCAAGAAGTGAGATATCCTTTTTATCAGCTTTAAAATGTAGAAAAGGTGCTCTCATCTTTTTATTTATTTTTTTCTCTCCTTTTTTTAAGAAAAATGGATGGCAGGTTAAAGGTTTATTTTTTTGGTAGGTTGTGTCACACGGTTTTAGCATGATAAAACCAATTTTTCAGAAGAAAAAAATGAAAAATAAAAAGGATCTGAATATTGAAGGCCCAAAATCCCTTTTTTTAATGGGTATTGATTGAATGCCCAAGACTACAAACTAGAAACGCATCCTACAAACAGCTGGAACTAACACTAGACTAGATTAATGGTACAAGGGAATGAAATCAGAGGAATGGTGGTCTTAATTCTCTAATTTCTGCAATACGAAAGGCTTTGCAAATACTGAGAAGTTCGATGTATTAATAGAATGCGAAACTCAATTTTTTTTTAAAAAAGTTGGAAAGTAAACCGAAGTCGATCAAATGCTCACTTGCTTCCGTCTGGTGGCCACTGGTGACAAAAGTCTTGTTGCAGGTGTCCAACCCTTCAGCCAAAGTTGATATCTGTGAATCGAACTACAATTGCAGATACAAAAAAAAATTAAATATCTAAGTAACATGTGAATTTTAGAAAGAATTTCATTCGGAATGGAAATTCGAAAATTTAAAAACTAAAATTTCTTGTTCTGTGGAAAATTAAGTGGAGATCTGAGGAGCCCAAAAACCCTGCATTTTAAAACCCACCCGATGAGGTAGGTGTCATTCTACAAATCCCCATTTTTTATTATTTAGAAATGTAGATTAGTGCATGGATCCTCAGTTGCAGGGAGAAAACTCTGTAAGTGCCGATATCCATCAACGATTGCTCATACTCAAAATAGGCTTTTTCTGGCTTAGCACCACTATAAGAGGGAAATTGAGATCAAACAATATGATCTCATTTCAATGAGAAATATAAATTTGAGAAATAAAAACCGTAAACTCCTTACCTGTCCTCAGTGTTTGATACTAAAAGAACGATATTGGCAAAGAAAAGATTGAAAACATTTCCTCCACGATTACCAAAAATTATTTCCTACAACAATAAGCAACAAGAAATACATGTTTCACCGCATCAAACAACAAAAACAACAAGCCTCTAATACAATAATCCAACAATTCTTATTCAGAGAACAGAGGCAGTTCTCATCACCAATGTCTGCTGAAATACAGGGAGACGGTGTCTTCCCATCCTCAAACCAGCAAGAACGGTGTCTTCACATTGTCAAAGAGAGATGAAATTTCAAGAATCAAAAATAAAAAAAAAGAAAAGAAAAAGTTAAGATGCAACATATAGACGCCATGTGTTTTCCAACGCTTCTTGACAAGTCTGTCTGACAACTCATTTAATCACAAGACTTGGATCAAGCTAAATAATGATGAAAGCCTCCTAAGTTCTCCACTCCCATCTGTCCTAATCTTTCAAAGAAAGAAGAAAAAAAGGAGACTTACTGATACCTGGTCTTTCCTCGGGACTTAGGGCAGAGGCGGAACGCGGCACCGGCGATGATGTGAGGCGGAACATGGCACCCGGCGACGATGCGAGGCGAAGGAGCGGAACTCGGCACCCAGCAACGATGCAGGGCTTTCCTCGGGAGTTAGGGTCAAACTAGGGTTTTAGGGCACCGACGGAACTCAGCACCCGGCAATGATGCGACGCGGAGGAGTTAGGCCAGAGGCGAAACTCGGCACTCGGCCGGCGACGACGCGAGGCGGAGGAGTTAGGGCAAGACGCGCAGGGTGGAGGAGCAGAGGAGTTAGGGAGTTTGGTAGGCTGCAAGCACAGTGACGAAATCGATTGGGGTCGGGAGCATTAATTTACAACAATCATTTTCCTACGATTATTAAAAAATCGTAGGGAAACAATTTAATATTTTTATTAAAAAAAAATTATCCTACGATTTTAATAAAAATCGTTGGGAAAGGATTCTTATGAAAAAAAATTTTGGCAGAAGTTTTGCCTCCAAAAAAAATTAAAATAAAATTTAATTTAATTTCCTAAGAATTGACTAGCCTTTCCCTATGATTTTTAAAAATCGTAGGGAAATAAATTATTTTTCAAAAAAATTTATGGCAAAATTTTTGGATATTAAATAAATATCAAAACCTTTCCCTACGATTTGATCAATCCTTTTTTTATAGCTTGTTTTGAAAGAGTAAAGGTATAGCTTAATTCAAAAGAGTAAAGGTGTTTGGTTTCAAAAACACAAAATTGTTGATATGTTTTGAGCATATGGTGAAGGTTCAAATCCCCACGCATATATAGGTAAACGGGTTATTTATTCTCAAGGGGCCTTTTCTCTTAAGGTCTAATTTTCCCTTAGCCTACACTTTGTGACAAGTCATATCATGCCTATGCATGCTGCATTCCCAGAAATTTTTCACCTTATATAAAATTGAATTCAAGGTATCCAATCCAGCTAATGTCAAGCATTGCAAATTGGATGCAAGAAGGGTGACTGTGCAACATGTGTACTTATGCAGGCATCAATAAAAGTAAATGCGTTCATACCAACACCACTGAAGAATTTTACTAACAAGGACCAGGCATACAGCATTATGGAATATGGATGCTACATGACCCTGTACTTTCATAGACCAAATCCACATCCTTTGGTATCAGCTATAAGATGCATTATCATGATTACGATGATGTTTTCTAGAATGATCAAATCATCCAAGACATGACCAGGTAGAGAACAAAAACACATATCAAATGTTTCTCAGAACTGCAGCAAGTTGTACCTTACGAATTAGATATAAAAAATCCTCAGTCAACAGTTTCCCCCTCTTAGATGCTATGTCTTGAGCTTTATGCACCTAAGAGAAGTTAATGAAGTTGAAAGTTACATAAGAGAAGAGTGAAAGTATTCCCTTAAGCAGATAGGAAAATTCATAAATAAGCAAAGGAGCAGTCACAAATATGGAACTGGCAGGATTGATCAAATTAAATTTTTGAGCATGTTTATACATGAAGTATTGACAGGTCTTGGAGCTCCTACCGAATGTTGCCACCTGGACAATGGTGAGTTCCTTGTGCACATGAACATGAGGGTGTGAAGGGCTCTCACAATTTGCAAGTGTAAATTCCATAAAGCTACCTTTTTTCTTAACAATAATGAAATGGCTTTCCTCTTAGAAAATTTACAACAGTAAATCCCTGGGTTCCCCAATTGCTTGTGTTAACAATATGAAAATAAACCTCCAGAAAGAGGGTACATTGAGTTAAATTTATGGCATCTAACTGCACTTCTTGGAAACTTGTATCATAATTCAAGAAGCATGTGGCAAGGACTTTGATAGTAAGGACAAGGATTGCAAACAAAATTGTAGGGTCCAGGAACACCTGGACATCAGGTTTTCATAACATGTGGCATCTGCCTTAATGTTTTCAAGCCAGGCATGCTTATCCGATTTGTTTTACTTCTAATCAATAGCTGATATTTGGGGGCCAACAAGAATCAGTTCCTAAGGCCTCCTGAATTTTTTAAATGTTGCTCACTTATCTTAATTGGAGGTGCTCTAAAAGGCTTGACTCTCTAGGGGAAGAGGGAGTCCTACTATTCAAGTTTTCCAATTATTCTTACAGATTAAGCATTCCACTGGTGCCACAAGCTCTTCTACTGTAACCGGCTTTACAATCTTTCCATCTTTCCAAATTATATATGCATGCATGGGATTACCAGTTTGTAATGTCAAGTTTCCTGAATAAATACAAGCAGTTGAGGTTGCTTTTCTATTTCAGATGGCACTTGTAGACCTCATGCGTCACTGGTTTTCCGTAGAAAGTCCGTCATATGGCAAGGATCATTACCTCAAGATAATCAAACATCAAAAGAAAAGTGATTGGATTCTTTTAAATGTGATCGTTTTTTTAATAATATACTAAACGCCACATGGATTTCCACGATACTGATATTATTCAATTTTAATTCATGAACGGATGACAGCCAAGAGTTTGACCTAATTTTCTTTCCATTTCTTTTAATTGATAAAAACAATTAAAAGTAAGTGGGAAGCATAATTACCAAATCTGTGACATACTCCATAACGATGTCCTCCACTAGTGTGACTATTTCTGGAAGTGGCTGCAATTTTTTTGGTTTTTTGAATGGATGTCATAATTTTATAAATATGGTATCGTAATTTTAAAACTTGGGTGTCGTAATTTTTTTGATCGAGATGTCATAAAGCTATCTTAACATTTTTTAATGGGTGTCATATACATGTGGATCAATAAGAAAAAGCGGTGTAGCCCATGTAGGATTTGCTGCACCGAATGCAGTGTACAAAGTCTTTTTCCCTTCTATCCAATATCAAGGAAAAGTTTTAATTTTGAGCCCAAGTTTGATCCGAAGTTTTTTCTTAATTTTGAGCCCAAGTTTGATCCAAAGTTTTTTTTTTTAAAAAATATTCAACAGCAAGGAAAAGTCTCAAGTTGTTTTAAGCCCAATTCTAGCCCTATCTAGCAAGCTGGAGAAACAGAGGAAACTAATGAAATTTTAAAGCCCAATTCTAGCCCTATCTAGCCGAGATCGGTCGTGGTCGATCGAGATCAGGGCTTGGATCGATCGCAACCATCGGATCGTCGGCGATCGGACCGATCGCAACAGTCCAAGATCGATCGTGGCCAATCGGGATCAGGGCTTGGATCGATCACAACCGTCGGATCATTGGTGATCGGACCAATTGCAACGGACCGAGATAGGACGTGGCCGATCAGGATCAGGGCTTAGATCGATCGCAACCATCGGATCGATCGCCATGGTCCAAGATCGGTCGTGGCCGATCGGGATAAGGGCTTGGATCGATCGCAACCGTCGGATCATCGGCGATCGAACCGATCTCCACGGTCCGAGATCGATCGTGGCCGATCGGGATCAGGGCTTGGATCGATTGCAACTGTCGGATCGTTAGCGATCGGATCGATCGCCATGGTCCAAGATCGGTCGTGGCTGATCGGGATCAGGGCTTGGATCGATCGCAACCGTCGGATTATCGGCAATCGAACCGATCTCTACGGTTCGAGATCGATCGTGGCCGACCGGGATCAGGGCTTGGATCATTTGAAACCGTCGGATCATCGGCGATCGAACCAATCGCCACGGTCCAAGATCGGTCATGGCCGATCGGATCAGGGCTTGGATCGATCGCAACCGTTGGATCGTCGACGATCGAAACCGATCTCCACGGTCGAGATCGATCGTGGCCGATCGGGATCAGGGCTTGGATCGATTGCAATCGTCAGATCGTTGGCGATCGGACTGATCGCAATGGTCCGAGATTGGTCGTGGCCGATCGGGATCAGGGCTTGGATTGATCATAAATATCGGATCGTCGCCGATTGGACTGATCGCAACGGTCCGAGATCGGTCGTGGTCGATCAGGATCAGGGCTTGGATCGATCGCAACCATCAGATAGTCGGCGATCAGACCGATCGCCTTGGTCCAAGATCAGTAATGGCCGATCAGGATCAGGGCTTGGATCGATCGCAACCGTCGGATTGTCGGCGATCGGACCGATCGCAATGGTTCGAGATCGGTCGTGACCGATCGGGATTAGGGCTTGGATCGATCGCAACTATTGGATCATCGGCGATCGAACCGATCGCCACTGTCCGAGATCGGTCATGGCCGATCGGGATTAGGGCTTCGATCGATCACAACCGTCGGATCGTCGGCGATCGGACCGATCACCACGGTTCGAGATCGGTCGTGGCCGATCGGGATCAGGTCTTGGATCGATCGTAACCATCGGATCATCGGCAATCGGACCGATCACCATGGTCCGAGATCTATCATGGCCGATCGGGATTAGGGCTTGGATCGATCGCAACCGTCGGATCATCAGCGATCGGACCGATCACCACGGTCCGAGATCGGTCATGGCCGATCGGGATTAGGGCTTGGATCGATCGCAACCATTGGATCGTCAGCGATCGGACCGATCGCAACGGTCCGAGATCGGTCGTGGCCGATCGGGATTAGGTCTTGGATCAATCGAAACCGTCAGATTGTCAGCGATCGGACCGATCGCCACGGTCCGAGATCGGTAATGGCCGATCGGGATCAGGGCTGGATCGATCGCAACTGTCAGATCGTCGGCGATCGGACCGATCACAACGGTCCGATATCGGTCGTGGTTGATCGGGATCAGGGCTTGGATTGATCGCAACCGTCGGATCATCGGCGATCGAACCGATCTCCACGGTCCATGATCGATCGTGGCCGATCGGGATCAGGGCTTAGATCGATCGCAACGTCGGATTGTCATCAATCGGACCGATCGCCACGGTCCAAGATCGGTCGTGGCTGATCGGGATCAGGTCTTGGATCGATCGCAACCATCGGATCGTTAGCGATCGGACCGATCTCCATGATCCGAGATCTATCATGGCCAATCGGGATCAGGGCTTGGATCGATCACAACCGTCGGATCCTCGGCGATCGGACCGATCGCCATGGTCCAATATCGGTCGTGGCCGATCGGGATCAGGGCTTGGATTGATCGCAACCGTCGGATCATCGGCGATCGAACCGATCGCAACGGTCTGAGATCGGTCGTGGCCGATTGGGATTAGGGCTTGGATCGATCGCAACCATCAGATCGCCGGCAATCGGACCGATCGCAATGGTCTGAGATCGGTCGGCCGATCGGATCAGGGCTTGAATTGATTGAAACCGTCAGATCATCGGCGATAGGACCGATCGCCACGGTCTGAGATCGGTCGTGGCCGGTCGGGATCAGGGCTTGGATCGATCACAGCCATCGGATCATCGGTGATCGGACCGATCGCCACCGAGGTCGATCATGGCCGATCGGGATCAGGGCTTAGATCGATCAACCGTTAGATCATCGGCGATCAGACCGATCGCCACGGTCCGAGATCGGTCGTGGCTGATCGGGATCAGGGCTTGGATCAATCGCAACCGTCGGATCGTTGGCAATCGGATCGATCGCCATGGTCCGAGATCGGTTGTGGCCGATCGGGATTAGGTCTTGGATCGATCGCAACCATCGCATTGTCGACGATCGGACCATCGCCAGTTCGAGATCTATTGTGGCCGATCGGGATCAGGGCTTAGATCGATTGCAACCGTCGGATCATCGGCGATCGGACCGATCGCCATGGTCCAAGATCGGTCATGGCCGATCAGGATCAGGGCTTGGATAGATCGCAACCATCGGATCATCGGCGATCGGACCGATCACAACGGTCCGAGATCGGTCGTGGCCGATCGGGATTAGGGCTTGGATCGATCGGATCATCGGCGATCGAACCGATCGCAACGGTCCGAGATCGATCGTGGCCAATCGGGATCAGGGCTTGGATCGATCGCAACCGTCGGATCATCGCCAATCGGATCGATCGCAATGGTCCGAGATCGGTCGTGGTCGATCGGGATCAGGGCTTGGATCGATCGCAACCGTCGGATTGTCGGCGATCGGACCGATCGCAATGGTCCGAGATTGGTCGTGGTTGATCTGGATCATGGCTTGGATCGATCACAACCGTCAGATAGTCGGATCGGACCGATCGCCACAGTCCGAGATTGGTCGTGGCCGATCGAGATCAGGGCTTGGATCGATTGCAACCATCGGATCGTCGGCGATCAGACCGATCGCCACAGTCCAAGATCAGTCGTGGCCGATCGGGATCAGGGCTTGGATCGATCGCAACCGTCGGATCATCGATGATCGGACCAATTGCAACGGTCCGAGATAGGACGTGGCCGATCAGGATCAGGGCTTGGATCGTTCGCAACCGTCGGATCATTGGCGATCGGACCGATCGCCACGGTCCGAGATCGGTCGTGGCCGATCGGGATCAGGGCTTGGATCGATCGCAACCATCGGATCATCGGCGATCGAACCGATCTCCATGGTCCGAGATCGATCGTGGCCAATCGGGATCAGGGCTTGGATCGATTGCAACCATCGGATCGTCGGCGATCGGACCGATCGCCACGGTCCGAGATCGGTCGTGGCCGATCGGGATCAGGGCTTGGATCGATCGCAACCGTCGGATCGTCACCGATCGGACCAATCACAATTATTTTCAAAAAATATAATTTTTATCAAATATAATTATCAAATAAAAATATTACGACGCATTATCGATGCATTTTCCCAGAAAATAAAAATAATTTTCCCAGAGAAAATAAGTTTTAATATTGCGACGCATATATTGCATCGCAATATTTTTTAGAAAAATAAATGTTGTAAAAAAATATAAAAATAAAATATTACGATGCAATATATGCGTCGCAATTATTTTTAGAAAAATAATTTTTATCAAATGTAATTATCAAATAAATATATTGCGACGCATTAGCGACGTATTTTCCCAGAAAATAAAAATAATTTTTCTAGAAAAAATAAGTTTTAATCTTGCGACGCATATATTGCATCGCAATGATTTTTAGAGAAATAAATGTTGTAAAAAATTTAAAAATAAAACATTGCGATGCAATATATGCGTCACAATTATTTTCAGAAAATATAATTTTTATCAGTTATAATTATCAAAAAAATATTACGACGCATTAGCGACGTAATTTCCTAGAAAATAAAAATAATTTCACAGAGAAAACAAGTTTTAATATTGCGACGCATATATTGCGTCGCAATGTTTCTTAGAAAAATAAATGTAATACAAAAATTTAAAAAAAACATTGCGATGCAATATATGCATCGCAATTATTTTTAGAAAATATAATTTTTATCAAATATAATTATCAGATAAAAATATTGCGATGCATTTTCTCAGAAAATAAAAATAATTTTTCACCGGACATTGGCGCCAAATTAGCAGCTCATTAGCGACATAATTAGTTGCGTCGCTAAGTTTTGCATAAAATAAAAAAAAGGCTAAATTAGTGATGGATTAGCGACGCGTTGTTGCATCGCTAATCCATAATAAATTTTAAAAAAATAGGGTGTGATTAGCGATGCAAATTTGCATCGCTAATCACTACTATATAAGCTGGGTCGGGCCCGCCCCCCCCGCTTCTCTTCTTCTTCCTCTTCTTACCCTAACCGCCGTTGTCCCCTCCTCCGGCTCCCCCGCCCTCTCCCCGGTGCTACGAACCACCGGCAGCAGCTCCCCCCACTCCGGCGGCGTCCCCTCTCTACCGAGGTAAGCCCCCCTCCCCCTCATTTTTTTTAAAAAAAAACAATCGTTGCCGGCCACGGCCGCTGCCGTGGCCGGGCCACGGCCGCTGCCGTGGCCAGGCCACCAAAAAAAAATTAATAGGGGGGGTTTTCCCCACCCCCCCTTCGTTGCCGGCCGGGCCACGGCCGTGGCCATCTTCTCCGGCCACGGCTGCCGTGGCCGGCCAACAAAAAAAAATTTAACAGGGGGGTTTTCCCCACCCCCCTTCGTTGCCGGCCACGGCCGCTGCTATGGCCGGCCATGGCCTGGCCACGGTGGCCAGGCCAACAAAAAAAATTTAACAAGGGGGGTTTTCCCCACCCCCCCTTCGTTGCCGGCCACGGCCACGGCCATGGCCTTCTTCTCCGGGCACGGCCTCGGCCGTGGCCGTCTTCTCTGGCCACAGCCGCTGCCGTGGCCAGGCCAACAAAAAAAAATTTAACAGGGGGGGGTGTTCCCCACCCCCCTTCATTGCCGCCACGGCCACGGCCGTGGCCTTCTTCTCCGGGCACGGCCTCGGCCGTGGCCGTCTTCTCCAGCCTTGGCCGTTGCTGTGGCCGGCCGTGGCCTGGCCACGGTGGCCAGGCCAACAAAAAAAATTTAACAGGGGGGTTTTCCCCACCCCCCCTTCGTTGCCGGCCACGGCCACGGCCGTGGCCTTCTTCTCCGGGCACGGCCTCGGCCGTGGCCGTCTTCTCCGGCCACGGCCGCTGCCATGGCCGGCCGTGGCCTGGCCACGGTGGCCAGGCCAACAAAAAAAAAATTTAACAGTCGTATTAAACGAGAGTTCATCAAGTCAATCAGCCGAGTGCCCTGCATTTCAAGAGGATGAGATGGAAATGCATGCAATTGAGGACGACACAAGGGCTCCTAAAACATCACTTAGAGATCCAAATGGCAATGTCCAAGAAATAGCGGATGCAAATGTTCGGTTTCCTTCCGATGATAATGAAACTGAATCGCAGTTCGATACGGCATCGGATGTTGAACCAAGATTTCATGAAACAAATGAAACCGGCTAAACATAGAGGTTTTTTTAAATTCAATTTATTTTTATATATGTTATATTTTTACATATTCAATCATTAATCGTAATTACATTCATGAATCTTTAGTATTTTCAGTATGATGGGCCGAGGTAGATCTACCGACGATGGACGGAGTGAGCAGGGACGTAGCCCTACCGCATCAGATCACACGAGCTTTGGAGATGGAGAGTTTCGATCTCCACACATCGCACAGCCTCCGATCTCTCCAGCAGTCGGAGGTGATCCTGCATTGGTATTATCATCTAGCCGATCGGCACAGACCTCTGAGAGTTCTTCCACCGTCGGCTGCACCGTACTTCGACTGGATGCTCATGGTCTATAAGTATATACTAATTAAAAATATATGTTTATATTTTTAAGTCAATTACTTATAAACATGAATTTTTTTAATAGATTTATTGAGCAGCATCATGTATCGAGCCACATCAGCTCCATATTTCAGAGGCGTGCGGATCCCAGTGGCTACGATTGGCGCCATGTATCTGCAGCCACAAGGGAGTTTTATTTTTCAGAGTTTCAGGTAAACTTATTAAATACAATTAATCACTGATATAAAATTTCTTAATCTTAATAAATTCTGAAACTAACTATTTATTTTAATGCAAAAAAAGTTTACGTGGGACTCTGCCAGCCATGATGCCATTAGGGCAGCATGGGAAGCTCTTACGGGACGCCGATACTCCGACATGCTTCATCGTTGGAGGTCATCGGGTCACCGTCCTGCGCATGTGCCAGAGGGTATTTGGCACGAGTGGCAGCAGGTCTAGCAGTCCGATGGCTGGCGCAGGAGGTCCGTATCAACCAGCACGAACCGCCGATCCGAGAGGGGCGGTCCTGGCACGGGTCTCTCCCGCCACACTTCGGGCTCCATTTCGATTCAGGAGCACAGACACCGTATGGTAAGAAAACATAAATAATTTAATTACTAATTTAGTTATTTACAAATACTTACTTTAATATCAATTTTTCTGTTGTTATAGTCTGAGCAGGAGGGCAGAGATCCTGGTGAGTTTCGTCTATTCAGGGCGACACACACTAGGAGGGACGGTTCCTGGGTCGATACACGATCATGGGAGGTTGCGGTAAGAAATTAGCTTTATGTTGTATCTGTTTAATTTCTAAAATTTTATTTAGAGAAATTTATTGATTCATTTATTGTTGATTTTATAATTCAAAGACACGAGTCGAGGAGCTTCACTCCCAGGCATCGCAGGTTGAATCTACTGATGGGGGGACGCCCGTCGAACTCTCAGCAGAGGAGAGTCGACGTTTATTTTTGGAGGCTGTTGGTGCCCAGCCGCGAGACCGCAGGGTCTATGGTCTGGGCACTAGAGCTTCTGCATATTTTTCCCATCAGGCCTCCAGCTCGCGATATTCTGGTGATATTCCTGCCGAGCGTTTAGATGACATTCGGAGATCTATCACGGAGGAGGTTCGTCAGGATGTTCGACAGGACGTTTGGCAGGAGGTCGACAGGAGTTTGAGCACGAGTTCGAGTAGCGTACGGAAGGCCTTCAGCAGGAGCTTGCAGACGTGCGAGAGCAGATGCGTCAGTTGCAGGATATGGTTAGCCGCATGTCGCAGGGTTTCCAGCCTCCACGTGATCGTGCTGATTCTTGATGTATTTTTTTCTTTACTTTTTATATTTTGTACATGAAAACTTCAAAATTTTAATATATTAATTATTTTTGGAAATTGAATGATGAATGTTTGGATCAATATGAGTTATGAATGTTTCGATCAATATTTAAATGCAATGAAATTGTATTAACCGTTTTAATTTTTAATATTTTATTTTTTTAAAAAAAATTAATTAGCGATGCATTAGCGATTGAAATTGCATCGCTAATATTTTAAAATATTATTATTAAATATTGTGATGCAATGACCTGGCGTCGCAATATTTAAAAAAAATTTAATTAGCAACGCATTAGCGACTCAAATTGCATCGCTAATATATCTAAAATATTATTATTAAATATTGTGATGCAATGACCTAGCGTCGCAATATTTTAAAAAAATTTTAATTAGCGACGCATTAGCGACTCAAATTGCATCACTAATATATCTAAAATATTATTATTAAATATTGCGATGCAACTAAATGCGTCGCAATATTGCAATGCAATTGAATGCATCGCAATATTTAATAATAATATAAATATTAAAAATTAGTTTTAAAATTAGCGATGCATTTAGGATGCATCGTAATATTGCGACGCATTTAGTTGTGTCGCAATATATTGCGAGCGTAGCAGAGAGTCGCTGTTAAGCGACGCAATTGCGACAAATTGAGATTGCGACGATGATCTCAGTGACCCCATCATTGCATCGCTAATGCATCGCAATAGCATGTTTAGCGATGCATTAGCGCATTTGGGCGTCGCTATATTTTTTTTCTCTTGTAGTGTACGGCGAAAGTTTTTTTTCTGCGTAATAGCTCGAAATATAATTTTTTTTATTTTTATTAAGACTTATTATGATGAAATTAAATTTTGCCGTAATAAGCAGATTTATTACGACAAAATGTTTGTTTCATCGTAATAGAATGAAAAGAATAATTTTAATTAAAATAGAATAAAATATTATTACAACGACATAATATTTCATCGTAATAGTGCAGATTATTACGGTGAAATTTTAGTTTCACCGTAATAGCTCAAAAAAATATTTTTTATTTTTATTAAGACTTATTACGATGACATTAGATTTCATCG
Source organism: Calamus simplicifolius (assembly GCA_900491605.1). Taxonomy (NCBI): domain Eukaryota; kingdom Viridiplantae; phylum Streptophyta; class Magnoliopsida; order Arecales; family Arecaceae; genus Calamus; species Calamus simplicifolius. The sequence continues at coordinate 524,193 of UESW01004935.1, read as the reverse complement.
TAATAAACAGATTTATTATGGGAAAAAAGAATTTTCATCGTAATACAACAAAAAGAATAATTTTAATTAAAATAAAATTAATACTTATTATGATAAAATAATATTTCTTCGTAATAGTTCAGATTATTACGATGAAATTTTTGTTTCGCCATAACAGCTCAAAAAAAAAATATTTTTTTTATTTTTATTAAGACTTATTACGATGACATTAAATTTTGCCGTAATAAATAGATTTATTATGGCAAATTTTTTTTATCGTAATAGAACACAAAGAATAATTTTAATTAAAATAAAATTAATATTTATTTCGATGAAATAATTTGTCATCGTAATAGTATAGATTATTATGGTAAAATTTTTGTTTCCGTAATAGGTTGAAAAATAAAATATTTTTTTATTTTTATTAAGACATATTACAACGAAATTAAATTTTGCCATAATAGAAAAAAAGAATAATTTTAATTAAAATAAAATTAATACTTATTATGATGAAACAATCAATCGCTGTAATAGTTCGGATGTATTACGATGATATTAAATTTCATCGTAATAACTCTTTATTACGACAAATGCAATTTTGAGTTCGCCGTTATAAAGGAAAATATAATGACGAAAATTTTTTGCCACAATAAATTCATCACAAATAGTATACTTTTTTGTAGTGAATCTTCGGTCCTAATGTTTTTCTAATTTAAGAACTGGTCAAAAATTTTGGATACAATTATATTATAAAAGAATTTACTTAAAGTCTAAAACCTATTATAAATAGGTGGATATGTGAAATATATTAGAATTTAAAAACCTAAATTTAATATTTAGAGTATAATAGAAGGTGTACTCGGGTCATCTTCACCGCCCTATTTGAGAAGTACATGAACGAGGTGTACTCGGGCTGGCCATGGAGGCCATACGGGCTCTTCATTGGGGGGGGGGGGGGGGGTAGGGGGCGCATCGTCCAGATTTTGGCTTCATTAGGCGATCGCCATTGTTGATTGAGGGTGGCTTTATCAGCCACATCAAGGACCATGAAAGTTTGCATATTACATAGAAAAAGAAGGTTTATGCTTTCCAATTCTGTGTAGGTGGTAGTTGGTAAGTCAAGATTTAAATGCCAATAAGTTGTTCTATAGAATTCAAATGCCACGTCTAGCAAAGTCTCGGCCACTAAAATCTAAATGCCAATACACTTGTTCTATAGAATTCAAATTCCATTATACAAATCTTAACCACATTTTTGGAAGTAAATGACAATTCCTTTCTCCAACCAACAAATAGGAGAACAAATGCTACAATTACATATTTTTGGAAGAAAAAAGATGCCACATTCTTTTACTAGGACTAGAAGTGGGCCAAGCTGAGTCGGGTCTTACTTTTGCCCAAACTCAACCTGAATTTTTTTTAAACCAAAATTCAGGCTGGACCAAGGCCCAAAAAATATTGCAAAACTCATATATGAGCCCAATCCAAAACCTGTTGGACTGGCCCGATCTAGCCCATTTGGGCCCAGAACAGTGGACTGGCCTGAAGGGACCCAGTTTTAGCCCAAATGACTGACCCTATAGATATTTTGAAAGTAAGAGAAAGTTGTACATCACCGCAGTGCACTAGATGCGGTGATTCATCTGCATGTAGACCCATGCGATTAGGCTTGCCCATGAGCGCCGCATCGCTGATGTGCGAGCTTCCGAAAGAAAATAGCATCGTATCTACTTATCAAATTTGTCTGAATTTACAATATTAAACTGTTAAATTTGATGATCGGTGCATGTTTTGTGGTAAGGGATGAAATTTACAATATTAAACTGTTAAATTCCTTCATGCCTTGGGAGTTCGTCGATCTTTCTCCATGTCAATGATTAAAAGAGTGGTATGTGTGATCCAAAGATAAAGAGTGATTTTTGTCGACGTTTGCTCGAGGACGAAAGATAAAGAAATGGAAGATCCAAAGCTCGAGGATGTTTGCAGAGTACAGATCACAAGATCGATTAGGGCTCTAGAAGGTGGGAGGGAAAACCCCAGAAGGAGATGTCTCAAAAGCTGACGCATAGATATGGACGCGGACTCTTTGTTATGCTATCATAATATATCTAGTTTTAGTTCTATAAAACGGACAGAGAAAATAAAAGAAATGTAAATTGTGTGTCATAATTATACATCTAGTCCGTTCTTTAACCCAATAAAAAGGCAGACAAAATAAAAGAAAGGAGTTAAGAATAGAAAATAAAAGAAAGAAAATTGCGGGTCAACAAAACTTATGGAGATCAGAGGCTCTACCATCAGAGCTACATCTCCATAACAACTGATTTCTCAGATCAATTTTAATAAAGGCTACAGAAATGAATATTTTGCATTTCTTTTAGCCAGAGGAACATGTTATTTTTTTTATCCCTCCACTATGATTCCTCACTCTTTAAAAACGTATGCGTGGTCATTTATTGATTTTTCCATATTTTTTATTCTTTACTATTGCAAATTTGTGATTTGTTTTGATTATATTCTGAATTCCTATTTTTATCCTTATCATTCTTTTTCAAACTCTAAACCTTGAGGTGGTGTAGCATCTCCAACTCTTGAGCTTTATTCAACTTTTAATATTTTTAAAGCCAACTCGTTCAATATATGCTCCTACCAAATCCATCCAAACCTTCAAACCTTCCATCATGGACACAATTCCAACCCCTGTACTCATAATTGAAATTTTAAACTGCAACTTTGTTAGCTCATACTCGAGTTGCAAATGGCCAAGACTAAAGATCTGGACTCAGGGATAAACTACTTTGTCTCGAACCTAGACATGGAATTGCAAGTGAGTTTGGCAAGAGTTAAAAAGCTGGAATCATGCAAACTCGAGGTATTGAATCTCATCTCCTTTCATACGTGGTCTCTGCATTTCATTCTAATCAGATGGAAGCGTCCCCGTCCCAAAGTTAAATGGCTGTTGGTTTTCCTTTCCTTCCAAGTTTAGCTCCACAAAACATGGACATACACTGAACACTCCTAGATGGTTCACAGCCATATCCATCTCTTTGATTTATATCTGCAAGAGTATAGTGGAACAACAGTAGAAGAGCTTACAAATGTTGTAAGTGCTTCATGACAATGCTTAAAGAGGAAAATAAGCCTATGATCTAAGATATTTCCTATATTAGTCCATGAGAAATCTACTGTAACCTATTACAGGAGCAGTTGAAATAATGGAATTCCCCAGTTATCCAATCTATCAATAAATCACTACAACTTGTGCATTCTTCTAACAAGACCAAGCATTTGGCTGACTCTAGCTCCCTTGTATTTTCTTTCACCCACTTACAGCGCCGCCACTCCAAGACCAGCAAGCACCACCACCGACGCCCTTCCCCAACATCCGTCTGTTGGAGAAGGAAAAATTGCGAGACGTTTGGATACGATCCAAAACAACGCCGCCACCGCTTTCTATTTACAGCACCGGCATCCCCTACAGTGGAAAGACTCGATCGGCTTCCAGTGGGGCTGAAATCCGCCGAAGAAGAGGAGTGGGAGATGGTGAAAGCTGGAGCGAGGGTTTCAGGAAGATATTTTTTTGCCATAATAAGCTAATATATTACGATGAATTTTTTTCTTCACCATAATAAAATAATAGAAATAATTTTAATTCAAATAAAATTAAGCTTTATTACGGAGAAACAATATTTTGCCGTAATAGTCATACATATTACGGCAAAAATTTTGTTTCGCCATAATAGCACGAAGTAATAGCTCAAAATAATTTTTTATTTTTTATTTTTTATTAAGACTTATTACGGCAAACTTTTTCTTTGTCGTAATAGAACAAAAGGAATAATTTTAATTAAAATAAAATTAAGCCTTATTACGATGAAATAATACTTCGCCGTAACAGTGCATTATTATGGCAAAATTTTTGTTTCAGCGTAATAGCTCGAAATATAATTTTTTTATTTTTATTAAGACTTATTATGATGAAATTAAATTTTGTCGTAATAAGTAGATTTATTACGGCAAATTGTTTGTTTCATCGTAATAGAATGAAAAGAATAATTTTAATTAAAATAGAATTAAATATTATTACGATGACATAATATTTCATCGTAATAGTGCAGATTATTACGGTGAAATTTTAGTTTCACCGTAATAGCTTGAAAAATAAAATATTTTTTTATTTTTATTAAGACTTATTACGACGACATTAGATTTCATCGTAATAAACAAATTTATTATGGCAAAAAAAAATTTCATCGTAATACTACAAAAAGAATAATTTTAATTAAAATAAAATTAATACTTATTATGATAAATAATATTTCATCGTAATAGTGCAGATTATTATGATGAAATTTTTGTTTCACCATAACAGCTCAAAAATAAAATATTTTTTTATTTTTATTAAGACTTATTACGATGACATTAAATTTTGCCATAATAAATAGATTTATTATGGCAAAAAAAAATTTTCATCGTAATAGAACACAAAGAATAATTTTAATTAAAATAAAATTAATACTTATTACGATGAAATAATTTGTCATCGTAATAGTATAGATTATTATGGTAAAATTTTTGTTTTGCCGTAATAGGTTGAAAAATAAAATATTTTTTTATTTTTATTAAGACGTATTACGATGAAATTAAATTTGCCATAATAAAAAAAGAATAATTTTAATTAAAATAAAATTAATACTTATTATGATGAAAAAATCAATCGCTGTAATAGTTCGGATGTATTACGATGATATTAAATTTTGTCGTAATAACTCTTTATTACGACGAATGCAATTTTGAGTTCGCCGTTATAAAGGAAAATATAATGACGAAAATTTTTCGCCACAATAAATTCATCACAAATAGTATACTTTTTTGTAGTGAATCTTCGGTCCTAATGTTTTTCTCATTTAAGAACTGGTCAAAAATTTTGGATACAATTATATTATAAAAGAATTTACTTAAAGTCTAAAACCTATTATAAATAGGTGGATATGTGAAATATATTAGAATTTAAAAACCTAAATTTAATATTTAGAGTATAATAGAAGGTGTACTCGGGTCATCTTCACCACCCTATTTGAGAAGTACGTGAACGAGGTGTACTCGGGCCGGCCATGGAGGCCATACGGGCTCTTCATGGGGGGGGTAGGGGCGCATCGTCCAGATTTTGGCTTCATTAGGCGATCGCCATTGTTGATTGAGGGTGCTTTATCAGCCACATCAAGGACCATGAAAGTTTGCATATTACATAGAAAAAGAAGGTTTATGCTTTCCAATTTTGTGTAGGTGGTAGTTGGTAAGTCAAGATTTATAACTCAATACTTTCATGCTCTTTTTGTTTAATTAAGCAGAGAATGGAAATATGCTCTCACCATCATGTCACCCTTTGGTTCCCTTAAATGCCACGTCTAGCAAAGTCTCGGCCACTAAAATCTAAATGCCAGTACACTTGTTCTATAGAATTCAAATTCCATTATACAAATCTTAACCACATTTTTGGAAGTAAATGACAATTCCTTTCTCCAACCAACAAATAGGAGAACAAATGCTACAATTACATATTTTTGGAAGCAAAAAGATGCCACATTCTTTTACTAGGACTAGAAGTGGGCCAAGCTGAGTCGGGTCTTACTTTTGCCCAAACTCAACCTAAATTTTTTTTAACCAAAATTCAGGCTGGACCAAGGCCCAAAAAATATTGCAAAACTCATATATGAGCCCAATCCAAAACCTGTTGGACTGGCCCGATCTAGCCCATTTGTGCCCAAAATAATGGACTGGCCTGAAGGGACCCAGTTTTAGCCCAAATGACTGGCCCTATAGATATTTTGAAAGTAAGAGAAAGTTGTACATCACCGCAGTGCAGCATGCACCAGATGCGGTGATTTATCTGCATGTAGACCCATGCGATTAGGCTTGCCCATGAGCGCCGCATCGCTGATGTGCGAGCTTCCGAAAGAAAATAGCATCGTATCTACTTATGAAATTCATCTGAATTTAAAATATTAAACTTTTAAATTTGATGATCGTGCATGTTTTGTGGTAAGGGATGAAATTAGAGAGACTGTTGGATTATTGTTTTCTATGACAAACTCTCTTTCAAATATTTCTCTGCTCATTGTTTATGATGCGTGTTGTACAATTTGCATCGTATCTTGCCCTCATTTTTTCATGAAGCATTTTGTGATCCCAGCGCCCCAGTCTCTCAGACCTGTTTGGGTGAAATTATTGGGCTTGCATTGGGCTCTTTTAGCGGGCCTCAATTAAGCTTGAGTTCAGGCTGGATACAAGACGCTCTTCTATCCAGGAAAAGTCTTTGTACACCACCTCTGGTGCAGCAAATCCTACGTGGAGTGTACCGCTTCTTTTTATTGGTCCACATGAATCCTACATGTCTTGATACGATGGGGCAGGGATACCATCTTAAATTTTAACTTGATGTGCATTATACCTATTCAGTTTTTTTAGAATTTGTGTACAGGCTTTAGTGCACGTTTTATGAATGGATATCGTAATTTTATAACTATGGTGTTATAAATTTACAATTGGGAGTTGTAATTTTTTTTTGTTTTCTAAATGGGTGTCTTAATTTTATAAGCACAGTGTCATAAGTTTACAACTAGGATGTCATCTTAAATGTTGATGTAACATACGTTAATACCTATTCACTTTTTTTTAGAATTTGTGTATAGACCTGTTTCTAAGTGGGTGTCATAATTTTATAACTACGGTGTCATAAATTTACATGTCGTAATTTTTTTTGGCTTCTTAATGGGTGTTTTAATTTTATAACTACGGTGTCCTAATTTTACAATTAGGTGTTATCTTAAATTTTGATTTTTTTTTTGAAATTTATATACAGACACATTTCATGAATGGGTGTCTTAATTTTATAACTACATTATCGTAAATTTATAAAAGGGATATCATTTTTTTTTTGTTTTCTGAACGGATGTCATAATTTTATAACTATGATGTCATAATTTTAAAACTTGGGTGTCGTAATTTTTTTGATCGTGTCATAAAGCTGTCTTAATATTTTTTAATAGGTGTCATATACATGTGGATCAATAAAAAAAGTGGTGTAGCCTATGTAGGATTTGCTGCACCAGATGCAGTGTACAAAGTCTTTTTTCCTTCTATCCAATAGCAAGGAAAAGTCTTAATTTTGAACCCAAGTTTGATCCGAAGTTTTTTTTTTTTAAAAAAAATTTATCCAATAGCAAGGAAAAGTCTCGGGCTGATTTAAGCCTAATTCCAGCCCTAACAGCAAGCTAGAGAAACAGAGAAAACTAATAAAAATTTAAAACATAGTCTTCACCAAAATTCTAACCAAACCCCATCTTTTCACTAAAACATCTAGAAAACGATCGAGAATCGAAGAAATCTAACCTCCACCTAATTAATAAAATGTAAGAAATTGACGAATCATCAGTTTCGGGGGGATGAAATTGATAATGTGTCACACCTCTATTTCTTCTAAGTTTCTTTTCTCATAATAGCAGTTGCCTAATCGATATCAAGGAGTATGTAGAGAACCAATAATTAGAAATATTTAGTATAAAGATGGTGTGAGAACCTGGTAATATGAGAATATTTAGAAAAGCTCTCTAACAGGTCCCAAAATATCACCAGGACTTCATGTAAATCATTAAAAAAAAATCTTCAACAAGCTTTATAATATTTGAGAGGAAATAGATAGCATATGGATTTTCTTAAATTTTCCAAGCTATTCCATTATATCTACTTCATGTTCTCATGCATTTTCATGTCTCCACTTCTCTAGAAGTTGTTATGCATAAAAATATCTTACTCCACAGAATAATACATTGTTATGCCTTTTATTTCTTTGTGATTTCAGATAGTTATACAAGCAATTAACTCATTTTTCATTATGATTATTCTATATAATATCTAATGATGTCCATCTTGGTGGTATGAGATCAGATATTACCAACAGTAGAAAGAATGTATAATCTGCTTAAAAAAGAATGGTCATATATACATGAGTTGCTATTCCGAAGTGAAAGTTCATATCTTAAACAGTTGATTGATCAACATCAACCATAGGATTGAATCTCTAGCATGCCCAAATATTGTTTAACATTAATGTCATAGCAAGCAAATGAAATGATCTGTGTTTGGAACCTATGAACATAATCATAAGGACAATCATCTAGCTTTACCACAACTACTATGGTTTGGTTTTTCAAATCCTCATTCACAAGGCATTTCTATTTAGGCTGCCTTTGATACTATCAGCAACCCTATGGACATCCAATATTACATCTAAGATTGCAGCAAGTCTATGAAATTATGTTTAATTTCCAGTGCTTTAACTGTGAACCACAATTGCTATCAGCAATGCATATGGAGATAGCTGTATGGATTGTTTTTTTTTTTTTTGATCTTCATCTATATTAAGGGAAAATATATCATATTTTCAAAGCCCTTGGCTCAGATAGAGTGTCAAACATATGCTTCACAAATCACAACGGTTGCATTTAGAAATGCCCTCCAAGTCATGATTTCACAGCCCACACATTCAGTGTCAAAACAAATTAAAAGTCCCTATCATTATTGCCAAATTAAATTGCATAGGCTCAAAATAATATCACAGTCCACACGAGCACAAAATGTTTGGAATCAAATGAACAAGGCAAAATTGGCAGGACGGTATCGATTGCCCATGATATATGGTAACATTGGCAAACTGCATATAGAATTTGCATCATATTATAGCTAGAGCCTAGAAGCATTAAGTCATCATTGCCAAATTCAAAGCTAGATCCCCATTTTAGTTCTAAGTTAATCAGATATTCAATTAGATTAGGGAGTAATTTAAAAATAAAATAAGTCTATACTAATTATATTTATTATGCATAGCACAAGAAGCATAGCAACAAATTCTCCAATGCATAATAAGAATTATCCTACAATTATCATGCAACAAGCAATGCATAATAAGAATCAAAAGTGACAACATAAATCAAAATAAAGTACCAATGCACATTTGCTCATCAATATTTTCCACAAACATAAAATTTAACCACTCAAACTACTAACACTAGAGTTCTAGATTGAAATGAACAAAAATTGCAAATTGATAAGAAAATTTGCTTAGATCAAGGAATGGGAAGGATGATCTCCATTGATTTCTTTTCATTCTGCAAGTGTAAAAAGATAAAACTTCAGTTTGCTTTCAAAAAAAAAAAAAAAGGAAGATGCAACTAAATTACAAAACTAATAAAAGCAAAAGAAAACTTACTTTATCCTTTTTCTTCAATCCATGAAGATTACACAACCAATCTCCTCCACAAAGTAATACTTGTATTGTTTCAGAAGATAAAGATGCTCGATAAGTATCAATAACTCTACTTCCTGCACTAAAAGTAGCTTCCGAAGCCACAATTGTGATAGAAATAGCAAGTATTTCTCGAGCCATATGAGATAAAATACGATATTTCAAAGCATTCACTCTCCACCATTCTAAAACATCAAATGGCGTTGGATGACCTTCACAAATGTAGCATCCATCCTCAAGATAGTTATCTAAATTTGATTTTTGTGGTTGAACAGTTTCAACTTTTCTCACAAATTGAGCAAATTCTGACCAACCAGAAGATGAAGGTTGAATACTCACATTACTATTGACATTACCAATAATCGTTTCATCACTTTGCTCATGACCACTAGAATACAATTCATCTGTATATTCAGCATACAATTCATACAAAGCCTTCTTCACTTTAACAATGTTTTCTTCAGCTTCTTGTTCAGGGTACATTCTAGGAAAACAAAACTCAATTACCCTCATTTTACATCTAGGATCCAAAATGGTAGCAATAGACATCAACAAGTTACACTCCCCCCAATACTTATCAAATTTTACTTTCATGCATCCAACCATTTCATGAATAAAGTCATCTTCATCTTTATCTTGAAACTTTTTATCCAACAAGACTTTCACACGATAAACTTCATTAAGAAATAAATTTGAAGTTGGATACCAACTCCCAGAGATGATATGTGATGCCCCTCCTAATAGTCCCATATTGGAAAATTAGGAATTGGTTGAGTAGTTTATAACCGGTTAAGCAAGAAGGACAAGGCATCAATTGGATCCCTTTTTGGGCTGTGGTGGCCCAAGTTGGTGTGGACCTTGTCCGTCTTGCTTTCTTGTAATGAAACGGACCCGTGGGCCCGGGTTTACAATATGGTATCAGAGCCTCGCACCAGTCGGAAGTGCAGGAGCTAAGTGCCACACAGGGCAAAGTGCTACATCCATGGGGGATAGGAGCCACCTCTTGAACCTATGGAGTGCCATACAGGGCAAAGTGCTACATCCATGGGGAATGGGAGCCACCTCTTGAACCTGTGGGGGCCACCTCTAGAATCCAGCCTGCCTGGTGGTTGTGATCAATTGCCTCTGGCGACGAGGACGTCACCTCTATAAGGGGGTAGATTGTGATGCCCCTCCTAATGGTCCCACATTGAAAAATTAGGAATTGGTTGAGTAGTTTATAATCGGTTAAGCAAGAAGGACAAGGCACCAATTGGATCCCTTTTTGGGCTGTGGTGGCCCAAGTTGGTGTGGACCTTGTCTGTCTTGCTTTCTTGTAACGAAACGGGCCCGTGGGCTCGAGTCGTTACAATATCAGTGACTGAATTGAAAACATCCAAAATGGAACAAACTTTTTCCACTTTTAACCAATCTTCATCACTTGGACAAGAATTATAGCGTGGCTCTCGATCTCTGAATCTTGGAAACACCTCCTTGAACATAATTGCAGCTGACAACATCTCATACGTGGAATTCCACCTCGTTTTGCATTCCATTATCAGCTTTCTATGAGGTAATTGCAATTGTTACACAATCTCTGAAAACATCATAAGCCTTGCTTCATTTTGATTGATGAAACTTACACTATCATGTATATCCTCAATGATATAATTAATTCTTGAAAGGCCATCTTGAACCATAAGATTTAAGATGTATGCACAACACCGTACATGAAACAATTTTCCTCCACAAAGTAGCTTCTTGTTCCTTGAGAAAGTGTTAGTCAATATCTTAATTGCCGAATCATTATTTGTAGCATTGTCAATTGAAATAGTATACACCTTATTTTCAATACCCCATTCCATCAAACACTTGTAAAGATTGTCAGCTATCTCAACACCACGATGGGGAGGAGGTAGATGAACAAAGTTAAGAACCCATTTTTGCAACTTCCAATTAGAATCAATGAAATGCCCTGTGAGAACCATGTATACAATCTTTTGATTAGCTAACTTCCATAAGTCTATGGTTACACTAATTTTAGCAATATTCTTCAACAACGCCTTCAACTTTTTTTTCTCCATTTCATATACTTGAAAGCAATCTTTTTTAATGGTGGTGCATGATATTTTTTGCCATTCAGGCATACCACGCCTTTGCATCATATTGAAACCTTCCTCCTCCATAATTGAAAAAAGGATGCTCGTGCATGAGAATCCAATGGCAAATGGCTTCTCTCATTTTCATCATATCAAATGTACCATCTGTAAAAGCAGAAGTCATAATTTGTGCATTACTTGTAGGATCAACTACTTGAAAAGTAATCCTTTGTTGTTGTTTTTGAAAGATCATTCTCCTCAAACATGTTTTCAAATGCCTTGCAAAGTGAGTGGTACTCTTACTTGAAAGTATGGAAAGTCTAGCCTTACAATGGATGCACTCTCCTTTCTTACTCCCATCAGGAAGTTCAACTTCTTTAAACTCTGACCAAACTCCAGAAGTCTTTTGCCTTTTCTTTGTTTGAAAATGAGAATTATCCTCCTCCACATTATCTTCTATAGTATCAGTAGCAAAAGCCTCATTTGTTGTATTTTCTAATGAAGCTGCAACATTATGTGATGAGCCTAAACCATCACCTAAAATAGCTTGACTATTGGATGAATTCTACCTTACATGTAAATTTACTGGTGTAGATGAAACATCAGGTGGAGATGATGACATATTTAGAATATATTGATGTGCCGTACAAAAACTTTATTCCTATCATAATAAAAAAAATTTAAAATCCAATCACATTAATCTTCAAGGAAATAGAAATACAAGATAAAAAAAATTGGATTAACGATTCAATCTATTGTATGCCGATTGATCAACCAAAGCAAGAGGCTATCAAAATGGCTTCTTGGCAACTTTATTACCATATAAAGATATATGACAGCCTATGGATGGCTACCATACATATTTTACAATGATTACAATGATGTTAACTACATAGTTTCTTTTTATATGTACTACTATTTAGCAAATTAAAATACCATACTACATGTTAATTATTAAATATAAAAGCCTATAACTACATTCTAGACCCATTTATTTTTTCACATTAATTTAGAATTTGCACCAATGTGCATCTCACAATTTCTTTTGAGTTCTACCTGCAATAATGAAAAAAATCAATCAAATATAAACATCATCATAATTTAAGTATGATCTGATTAACCACTGACGCCTTATCATGTGGTATTTATATTCTACATTTATGTGTTCTACATCCCGCCAGGGATATATTTAGATGGTAATTAATGCAGTGTTCACGCTTCGCATGCAGCGTATAACAAAATATGATATCATTGTATTGCAATGCCTTGGGAATTTGAAAGAAAACCAAAAAAACATTAAGCTGGAGATTAATACAATTGGTATGATATGATTTGGCATTAAAACTTGGGAAATTGGGCACATAAAAGTAAATGCATTCATATGTAAACACATAATTAGTAACTAACAGGTATAAACATGAGGTGGCGAAGACTTATCTGATAGGCATTTTTAATAAGCTAGTTGGCATTTTTTGATTAAGTACATTATCATATATGGTAAATACTTTATCATCTGTATTTGATTTTTTTTAAAATAATAAAGAAAATCAAATTTAATAGATGTTTGAATTTGGTTTTCATGTGCCAACGAACAACATTTATTCATTCTCATCACCATGACAGAGCACCTTCCCATACAATTAGTCTAGCTCTCTAAGTCTCTGTACTTAATGAAAAAGCGTTAGGATCTCAGAACTTCTCTTCCAAGAAGATCCTTGGATGCTTAATTCAGTTAAAGGTGGATTAAAGAAAGTTATACGACTATCAAGCAACATATGCTCAAACCATTTTTTTATCTACAGGGTATTCAATTTTTTTATAAGAAAAAATCTTTTTGCATCAGGGTACTGGATTTTTTTATAAGAAAAAATCTTTATTTTTTTTATAAAAGATTTTTTTATAAGAAATATATTTTCAAGGTCTTACCCTGTGTTTTATCAGATTAAATCCGAGGATGCTTCCAACCATCAATCCACCGCAAGTCGGCAACCTTCACAGTTCACATCAAATTTTTGAGCCAAAGCTCAAAAGATTATCATTATCTTTAATGAAGAATTGAAAATAGGACTTAATGGAGATAGGGCTTACCAATTAGGCAGTTACCGCTTAGAGATGAGCCCTATCTTCTCGTTGTTCATAGGGAGTTAGGGAACGACGGTTTCGTTTTCCCTAATTTTCTCCTAGAGCCCGCGCTGAATCGCTGAGAGCCTAAAACAAACGGCAAGAAAACTTGAATCGCTTGAGAGGTTGAGAGCCTGAGACGAATGATGGGAAAACTTGAATCGCCTTGAGAGCTTGAGACGAACCATCACGACTCACGAACATGATGGAAAGACGGACAGTTTGTTTTCCCTATTTTGAATCACTAAGAGCCTGAGGGCTGACCGGACGAACGAGTAACGATGGTTCGTTTCCTAAATTAAAGTTTTAAACCTTATTATAATTACAACTGAGGGCTGACCGGAACGAGTAACGACGGTTCGTTTTCTAATTTAAAGCTTTAAAGTTTTAAACCTTATTATAATTATAAAGATAAAAAAGTAAAATTGCATAAGCTCGATAAAGATCACGGGCCTTTATTTTAATACTTGAACTCGGCTCGATAATTTACTCGAGTAGCTCGAGCTTGAGCTCGACTCGATAAGCAACGAGTCAATTTTGAGTATTTTTCGAGTCGATTTCGATCTATTCGCAAGTTGTATTGACTCAGTTACACCCCTAATTACAAGCAGCACCTAGCTCTCCGCTGAAAGGGTCTTCTCTCTCTCTCTCAGTAGAGGATGACTCAGATATCCTCATCTCCCCAAGCAAGTCTTTCTCCTATGGCTTCTACAACGTTGGCTCGAATGCCGATGCTTTCTCAATCTAGTTGACCAACTCGGCCAACAAGACCATTGCTTGGACAGCAAACAGGGATCGTCCCGTAAATAGCCATGGATCAAAAGTAAGTTTCCGCAATGATTGAAGCTTCATTCTAACAGATGCTGATGGCACGGTTGTTTGGACCACCAATACAAACTCGACACAAGCAGATCGAGTGCAGCTCGGCACCGATAATCTCGCCGTGGAGGACGGCACCGGTAACACTCCATGGCAAAGCTTTGATTATCCTACTGATACTCTTCTCGCAACACAACCAATTATCGATAGTCTTGTTGCCATATCGCTCCCCTCAATTATCCATGAACGTTTGATCATTTTTTTAACAAGCTCCAAATTTTTTGACGAGCTTCTAGAAGCCTACAAAAAGTCTCAAGAACCAAATATTACAACGGAGACCCTCCAATGGTTAAGTCAATGCTTTGAACAACAGCTGTGAGCTTGAGAAAGCTTGAAAAAGAAAGAGGTTTCTGTGAGCCAGTATGAGCGTTTAGGAGTATTATTATGATTACATGGTCGGGTCCCTCCTACCCATTTTATTTATCTTTGACATCATGTGGCTTTCTTGGAAAGCTTGGAGCCTTGTCCTTTAGTGAAGGAATAAGTCACGTGGAGCCTCATGATGGACCATGACTTTTGGGGCTCATCTAGTTTGAGTGGTTGGGATGTCATGATGACTAATGACTTTTATGGATAAAATATCAGGGCTGATGTATGAGACGTGAGGTGTTGCCACCAGTCAGAGCATTTATAGTGTTGCTTGCTTCTTAATGGCATGTCAAAGCTATAGGCGTTGTCCCATCAAATATAGATAGCTGCAGTTGGTGGATCAATTCCCATCGCGTACGGGAGGTCATGTGGAGTTGGTGAGTAGGCCCCGTCAAATCTGCTTGAACCCCTTTGAGTAGCACGTGGGGATTCGCCTGGAGCCATGTCTTGATGCCTTGCACGTGGGTGTGCTATATAGGAAGCTACAATATAGTCGATAAAGGCTGACATGGGAACGGATCCGAGAGCCGGAGTCCTTTAGCCAAGTTGGGCTGGTCATCCATGGCTGGGAGCAGAAGAGTCAAGGACGAAGCTGTCCGTGATCGGGAGCAGCCAAAACAAGGGATAGGAGCTTGATCTGGAACCGGGTCCGTGAATGGAATCGGCCGGAGGCAGTGGGGATGAGCCTGGGTCATCGGGAGTTGGCTGCTGCCGGGACTCCATGGAGCTGGCGGAGTGTAGTACCCGGTTCGTGTGAACCAGGGTCTGAATTATGAAAATTATCTGGCTGACGCTTACACTCTCGACATAGCGCTTGGGACCCCGTTGTCCCTTGAGCCGAGGCATCGCTGGGGTGTTTAAAGGGATATGGAGGGTGAACTTTGCATTCATTTTTTTTTAATCTCTGGGAGGTGAGGAGGGAAGTCATCATACCGACGGTCGGGTTCCCATCTCCCTTGGCCATACCTTTTCGCCATGGACCATGGCCATCTGACCCCTGCCCTCGGGCGCCTCTACACCGAAGAGGTCTGCCACCTCCATTCCCTCTGGCACTACGGACCTCTCCGGAGCCCTAACAGCAACCCCCAGTCTCTGGCCGGCCACCTGCACCACATTCAAGAAGGAAGCCAAGAACAAGATGAAGTCGAATGGTCGTGCAATCCCACGCCAGAACAGAATGCTCCGCTAGACTCCTGGGCCGATCTCGCCCCTCTGCCGGTCGCTGCCCAACCTCGGCCTCCGGCATCCACCAAGGAGCAGGCGAGGGTCTTGGCGGATCGGGCTCAACTGAGCGGGCTAAAAGCCTACAAGGACTTCTCCTCCAAGAAGGATGACTCCGATGAGGGGGATGAGGAAGATGAGTCCATGGATGAGGACGAGGAGTCAGGGGAGGTAGTTTTCAAGTTCTTCTTGGGACTTTTCGAGAGAGATGGGAAGTTGAGGGAGTACTATGAGAAGAACTAGGAGAAGGGAGAGTTCAGCTGCTTGGTTTGTTGGGGTCTCGGGGTGAAGAAGTGGAAGAAGCTCGGGGACTGCATCAGGCTCATCCAACACTCAAACTCCATCTCAAAGACGAAGAGAAGGGACGCACACCGGGCATTTACTAGGGCTATGTGCAGAGTGCTTGGTTGGGACATCAACAGACTGCCAAGTATCGTTCTTGATTTGGGCACCTCGCTCGGTCAGTCCTTGACTCAAGCTACCGATGCACATGAAAATTTGCAGAAGGTGAAATTGGTGAGATAGAAAATGATGAGGATCTGGTGGACTGTAGAGAAACAATGCGATCACAAAATTAGTGAATATTGATGTCATTGATGACAAAGAAAACTAACCAGAGGAAAATGGTGATTGTGGAGAGGTCAAGGTTGGAACTCAATGAATGATTTATCAAAGGTACCCAGATGTCTAGATAGTTGGTTTACCAGTTTGGGATTTGCGTATTGAGGTAAGTAAGTCTATTTATAATTAATAATTTATAACTCATGGTTTTATAGTTTGTAAGTATATTATGAGATAAGGAAAATAGAAGTTTATTTGGTTTGATTATTTTGAATGGTATCATAAATCTACATATGAGCATTTATTATGACTATAGCTGATAATATTTTGAAAGAAATAGTTTCTTTGTGTATGTGCAAAATATAAATTCTTTGATTTGCAAAATATGTTAGGATGACCATATGCATTTGCTAATAATGTACAAACCACTGTATATGTAATATGAGAAATGATGCATGATGAGTGACACGCAAGTATGATGATAACATTGTGATAGACTAGTATGTGTCGCCGCGGTTCTCATTTGGCCTCACACATCTAGAGGATGTATTCTGATTAATTTATAGGGCCGTGGGACATATACGAAAACAATAATTACATAAAAGTGGGTTTGTTTACATTACATAATCTGGTATTTATTGCATAATTTGGTAAGTAAGCCAAATATAATAATTTTATAAATTATAAATCGTTGTAATTATAGTTTTATGCATGCTTATGAAATGGAGTTTTATTGATTATTTTGGAAATTGATAAACTGTACCATGAATATTTAATTGAATATTTGCTACAATAGCTAGTATTAATTTACAAAGTAATGGTTTATTATGCTTATGCCAAAAATGATATACATGTTTATTTTTACTTTGCAAAGTAAATTGGTTATATGCAATGATTAAGAATGTACAAACCAATGTTTATGTGATATGAAAAGATTATGCTTATGATGATGCATGATGTGTGATATGCATATATAATGATGACCATGAATTATATTTATATGTGTCGCCGCGGTTCTCCTATGATGTGGCATGTGGAGGCCATACACATCTGAAGGATGTGCTCTGTTTGATGATGATATGGCATGTGGAGGCCACACACATCTAGAGGATGTGTGCTGATTGATTATGAGATGGCATGTGGAGGCCACACGCATCTAGGGGATGCACTATGATTGATTATTAGGTAGCATGTGGAGGCCACACGCATCTGAGGGATGCGCTATGACTGATGATGAGGTGGCATGTGGAGGCCACACGCATCTAGAGGATGCGCTATGACTGATGATGATATGACATGTGGAGGCCATACATCTAGAGGATGTGCTATGATTGACGATGAGGTGGCATGTAGAGGCCACACACATCTTGAGGATGTGCGCTGATTGAGGTATAGCAGAGCCGTGGGACACATTAAATATAATATAAAAATGATCATATAAATAATGGGTTGTTTACAATGCATTTTCTGGTATTTATTGTATAAGCTTCCAAATTAATTGAGTAGTGATATGCCTGTTATGATAGCATGATAAATGCATTTGAATTGAAAGTTTATGAAATTATGACTTGATAATATCTTGATAAGATATGATGATATATGGCTATTTTATATTATTATAGGCTTACTGATTGAGTGTGAGCTCATGTAAATCTCACATTGTTTTTCAGAGCCTCAGGATTGAAGTTGGATTTATGGGGTAGATGAAGCTTCTATATAAATTAGTTTTTTTGATATCATTGTAACCCCAGTATTACTTGTGTATAGGGTTTGTAGCCCAGAACTATATTGATTGTGTGTAGGGCTTGTAGCCCAAACTTATATTTATGGTTTGTGTTAGGTTATGGATTTGAATGGCTTAATTATAATTATTGCCTTATGTTAATCAATGTGTAAATTTTGGAACGCCTTGCATGACCGGCATGCGGCGGGTTGTCATCCTAGCTCAAAATTTTGGGTCTGGAGCGTAACAGCTTTTGTGGTATCAAAGCCTAGGTTATGACCTTAAAGACATATGCATGATGACACTCTAGGCAAAATACTAGTGTTGGGGAGATTGTTGAGAAATTGTTGCCCCAATCTTATTGATTTTGATGATTACCAAAAGTCATGAGTATATTAAAAGATGCAATGAGTTTATTTACATGAGCAATGAATTTATTTAGAACAATCAATGAGTATGTTAAGTATGACTTTAATCAATTTGAAAGTAACTTCAAGCTCCATGTTTAAGCTTTCAAAAAGAAATTTTTATACTTTATATCTCAATCAATAAGTTTTTGGAACATTTCTTGAATTGATTCCTAATGATAATTTTATGTATTCAAGTCAAAAAATTAATTTAAAATGAATCTAGAACGAATTTCAAGTCAATCAGAAAATTCTCTGATTTTCGATACGTTCCGGAGCCGACTCTAGAGTTTCAGAGTCGACTCCACTCAGTATACAGAGATGTCTGTTTGTCTCGAGTCGACCCATGTGATTTCTCGAGTCGACCCTCGATTTTGTCGAGCCGACTCCATGACTGTGTGAGTCGACTCCGCTCAGACACCAGAGAATTATTTTTCTGAGCACTTCTCGAGTCGACCCCTTACTTTTCATGAGTCGACCCCCGACTGTCAGGAGTCGACACCTTATTTTCGATGAGTCGACCCTTTGACTTTCTGAATATTTCTATTTTTGGTATCGCGTCTTCGAGCCGACTCGCCTAAAACTGGAGTCGACTCCAACAAATCTGGGCGTGATTTTTCTGAATGCCAACTCAGCGTCAACGGTAAGATTTTTCAATAACGGCTAGATTTCTTTGTGTCTAACGGCTATATTTTGCAGAGTCTATAAATAGAGAGGCCATTTTCAAATCAAGAGAGAGATACAAATCAAGAGAGAAAAAGAAAAATCTTCAGAAAAGAGGAAAAACAGAGCATCATTTGAAAAATCCAAGATTCAAAAATAGAGTGAAAGAAAAGGTGAAATCAAAGGAGACTTTTCTGTGCTCAAGTTCAACAATCCAAGAGAAGTCTAGAAGAAAATCCAAGAGCCATTCAAGAGCAAATCAAAGATTTTCAACATTCAAAGAAAGGAAGAAGCTCAAATCAACTCCAACTTTCAATCCGTGAAGAATCTGAGCTGAGGCCCGATTCCACACTTCAAAGGAGTTGAGGAAAAGAAGAAAAGAAGAAAAGCCAACTCAAATCAAATCAAACTTTCTAAACCTTGCTTTATTTTTATCTGCTCATTAAGGAGCTTTGTATTAAACACATTTTCATCTTGTTTTCTAGTTCAATCTGGGGGATTGAACTAGTGGAGGTAGTCACCTCGTCACAAGCTTGGTTAGCTTGTGTTTGGGTTTTGTGCTGGTGAGCCCTGAAAACCGGCTGGGTTCGTTGTGATCCCGGGAAAACAACAAGTTTGAGTTGTGAGCTTGTAAAACAACTCGGCTGTAATCAAGGAGATTATAGTGTGGACCCAAGTGAATCTTGGGAGTGGACGTAGGTTGGATACACCGAACCACTATAAAATCTTTGTGTTTGCCGTGCTTATTCTCTATCTCTATCTCTATTTATTTGCATTTTGTTTTTTGCATTCCTTTCATTCAACTAAGCAAACAATTTTAAAAGGCTTAAATTTTTTAAAGAACCCAATTCAC
Source organism: Calamus simplicifolius (assembly GCA_900491605.1). Taxonomy (NCBI): domain Eukaryota; kingdom Viridiplantae; phylum Streptophyta; class Magnoliopsida; order Arecales; family Arecaceae; genus Calamus; species Calamus simplicifolius. The sequence continues at coordinate 504,035 of UESW01004935.1, read as the reverse complement.
CCCCCCCCTCTTGGGTTGTCATCTGGGCCAACAATTGGTATCAGAGCTAGTGCTCATTAGATTTTGATCACACGATCAAGAGCTAAAGATCCAAATGGCAACTCAAGTTGGATCATTTGCTGAAGGTCATTCTACGAATAGACCTCCACTGTTTAATGGTTCAAATTATTCATATTGGAAAGCTAGAATGAGGATATTCATTCAAGCTTCTGATTATGAACTATGGGGTGTTATAATTAATGGACCTAGTACACCCACACATGTTATTGATGGCACTATTGTTCCTAAGCCCGAAAGGGACTGGAATGATAATGATAGGAAATGGCACAGCTTAATGCTAAAGCCATGAATGTTTATATTGCTCTTTAGATGCTAATGAATTTAATAGAATCTCCACATGTAATTCCGCAAAGGAGATTTGGGATAGATTAGAGGTTACCCATGAGGGTACCAACCAAGTAAAAGAATCTAAAATTAATATTCTTGTTCATAAATATGAATTGTTTAGCATGGAACAATCTGAAACCATTGCATGCATGTATACTAGATTTACAGATATTGTAAATGGTTTGAAAAGTCTTGGTAAGACATATACTAACTCTGAACTTGTTCGAAAAATTCTTAGGTCACTACCAAGATCATGGGAAGCAAAATGACAGCAATCCAAGAAGCAAAGGACCTCAACACTTTACCCTTAGAGGAGCTTCTAGGATCCTTATGACCCATGAGCTGACAATGAAGCAGCACATAGAGGAGGACACAAAGAAGAAGAAAGTGATTGCCCTCAAAGCTGCAAAAGAAGAAGAGAGCAGCAGCGATGATGATGATGATGATGAAGAGACTGCTCTCTTAGCAAAAAGTTTAAAAGATTCATGAGGAGAAAGAAACCCTTCCACAAGAAGAAATTTGGAGCAAAGTGGGAAGGAGAAAAGGATAAGAACAAGGACAAGGACAAAGAAAAGAGAAAGACCCCTTGACTTGCTATGAGTGTAATAAACCGGGGCACTTTAGGAATGAATGTCCTAAATTGAAGAAAGCCTACAAAAAGAAAAGAAGGCTTATGTGGCGACTTGGAGTGACAGCGAGAATCTTCTTCCGAAGAAGAAGAACAAAAGGAAGTCGCAAATGTATGTTTTATGGCGACGACAACGATGAGGTAAGTTCCGAAACCCTTGCGATGAATTTGCTTTGATGAATTATTTGATGCTTTTAATGAACTTGTCGGGATTTCAAGGTTTTGAAAAAGAAATACAAGTTTTGAAAAATGAAAATTAACTTTCATTAAAGAAAAGGAAATCTTAATAATGAAGTTAAGAAACTTAAATCTGAAAATGAAATTTTGGTAAAAGAAAAAGAATCAATTTCCAATGAAAATGATAAACTAAGGAAAGAGGTTGAAAATATAAGAACATAGTTGATAAGTTTACCTTAAGCTCAACTAAATTACATGTTATTAAATAGTCAAAAAGCTTTTTGACAAAGCCGGATTAGGATATAACACTTTAGAAAACAAAAATCACTGAAAAATATTTTTGTGCGTGCCAAAGTAATTTTACATGCTTTAAATGTAATCAAAAAGGACATAAATCTTTGAATGTAATTTCAAAACCTAATAAAATTTAAATATTAAAGGAAGAAAATATGGGTTCCGAAAGGAACATTTGTTGCTACTAACCATGAAGGACCCAAGAAAGCTTGGGTACCTAAACATAAAGTTTGATTTCATTGCAGGAATGTCTTGTGGCCAAGAGATCAAAGAGAAAGTGGTATCTTGATAGTGGCTGCTCAAGACATATGACGGGTGACAAAGAAGAATTCATCACCCTTGAAGAAAAGAAAGGAGGAGTTGTTACATTTGGCGACAATGGCAAAGGCCAAATCTTGGGGTTTGGTAACATTCAAATAACTCCCTCCACATTATTGAAAATGTACTTTATGTTGATGGTTTAAAGCATAACTTAATTAGTATAAGTCAATTGTGATAAAGGTTTTAAAGTATCATTTGAATCTTCTTTATGCACAGTAGCTAATCCCATTGATAATAGCATTGTTTTTATTGGAAATAGAAATGGCAATGTATACTTGATTGATTTAGACAATTTCTACTAGTAATCATTGCTTAGCTAATAATGCTAATATGAATGAGATTGGTTGGTTGTGGCATCGAAGATTAGGTCATGCAAGCACACACCTAATTTCAAAACTAATTAGAATGGATTTAGTAAAAGGACTACCTAAAATAGATTTTGAAAATAACAAAATATGTGATGCATGTCAATTTGGAAAACAAACAAGAAGTTCTTTCAAATCTAAAAATATTGTTTCAACTTCTAGGCCATTAGAGCTACTTCACATGGACCTTTTTGGACCAACTAGAACCACAAGTCTAGGAGGAAAGAAATATGGTCTTGTGATTGTAGATGATTACTCTAGATTCACTTGGGTAATGTTTTTAGCTCACAAAGATGAGACTTTCTCGATATTCCTGAAATTCTTCAAGAAAGTCACAAATGAGAAAAACACTACCATAGTGTCTCTAAGAAGTGATCATGGAACTGAATTTGAAAATCACTTATTTGAAAGTTTTTGCAATGAAAATGGTATTAATCATAATTTTTCTGCACCTAGGACCCCACAACAAAATGGTGTAGTTGAAAGGAAAAATAGGACTTAGAAGACATGGCCCGTACCATGCTATGTGAAAGTAAACTCCAAATACTTTTGGGCGGAAGCTATTAACACAGCATGTTACATCCTAAATAGAGCTTAATAAGACCAATTTAAAGAAAACACCTTATGAATTATGGCAATAAAGAAAACCAATATTATTTTCATGCATTTGGTTGTAAATGTTTTATTCATAATAATGGTAAAAATAATTTAGGCAAATTTGATGCAAAATCTGATGAAGGAATATTCTTAGGATATTCAACAACTAGTAAAGCATATAGAGTATTTAACAAGAAAACTTAATTGTTGAAGAATCTATTCATGTAGTTTTTGATGAATCTTTAGCATCGTTCCAAAAAGTTTGATGATGAGGAAGATACAAACATTTGAGAAAGATCTTGAAAAATTAAATATTGATGTATCTTCAGATCATGAACAAGAAGCTAAAGATAATGATTCACCTAAGGATGATGATATAATACTAATCATAATGATATAGATCTACCTAGAGATTGGAGATATGCTTATAGTCATCCCAAGGAATTGATTATAGGTGATCCATCTCAAGGAATAAGAACTAGATCATCTATGAGAAATATTAGTAATCATCTTGCATTTGTATCTCAAATTGAACCTAAAACTATTGAAGAAGCTGAAAAAGATAATAATTGGATGTTAGCTATGCAAGAAGAATTAAATCAATTCACTAGAAATAATGTATGGACATTAGTAGAAAGACCTAAAGATCATTCTGTTATAGGATCAAAATGGGTATTTAGAAATAAACTAGATGAAAATGGCATAGTAATTAGAAACAAAGCTAGATTAGTTGCAAAAGGATATAATCAAGAAGAAGGTATTGATTTTGATGAAACCTTTGCACCTGTAGCTAGATTAGAAGCCATTAGACTATTACTTGCATTTGCATGTCACATGAATTTTAATTTATTTCAAATGGATGTAAAAAGTGCATTTTTAAATGGATTTATAAATGAAGAAGTATTTGTTGAACAACCACCAGGTTTTGAAGATCATGAATTTTCAAATCACGTTTTTAAATTGCACAAAGCATTATATGGTTTGAAACAAGCACCTAGAGCTTGGTATGATAGATTAAGTAAATTTTAATTGAAAATGATTTTATAAGAGGAAATGTTGATAAAACATTATTTTTGAAAAGAAAAGTAAAGATTTATTAGTAGTTCAAATATATGTTGATGATATTGTTTTTGGTGCTACTAACAATCTTCTATGTCAAGAATTTGCTAAGTTAATGCAGGGTGAATTTGAAATGAGCATGATGGGAGAACTCAATTTCTTCCTTGGACTCCAAATCAAACAAAGCAAAGAGGGAATCTTTATCAACCAAACAAAGTACACAAGAGAAATTCTAAAGAAGTTTGGTATGGAATCAATCAAACCCCTCGGAACACCAATGAGTCCTTCATGCAAGCTGGACAAAGATGAAGAAGGTAAGAAGGTTGATCAAAATATTATCGAGGTATAATCGGATCCCTACTTTACTTAACTGCAAGTAGACCAGACATAATGTTTGCTGTTTGCTTATGTGCTAGATTTCAGTCTGAACCTAAAGAATCACATTTAATTGCTGTTAAAAGAATACTAAGATACTTAAGTGGAACAAAAAATGTAGGTTTATGGTATTCTAGAGACTCAACATTAAATCTGATTGCATATTCTGATTCTGATTATGCTGGATGTAAGTTAGATAGAAAAAGCACAAGTGGTGCATGCCAATTTTTAGGAAGTAACTTAATCTCATGGTTTAGCAAAAAGCAAAATTCGGTTGCATTATCAACTGCTGAAGCAGAATATGTTGCAGCTGGAAGTTGCTGTGCTCAAATCCTATGGATTAAGCGACAACTTGAAGACTATGGTATCACACTTGATAAAACACCTATAAGATGTGATAACACAAGTGCAATAATCTAACTAAAAATCCAATTCAACATTCAAGAACAAAACATAGAAATTAGATATCACTTTATAAGAGAACATGTAGCCAATAATGAAATTTGTCTTGATTATGTTAATACTGAAGAACAATTAGCAGATATATTTACAAAACCCTTAAGTGAAGAAAGATTCTGTTATCTTAGAGGAGAATTAGGGATTTGTGATCCATTAGAATAAATTTGAAACCCCTAAGGAAATTTTATCTAAAATTCTTTCAAATCCTGATCTTTAAGGAAATCTTATCTAGAATTCATATCTATTGATCTCCAATGATTATTTTATCAATTTTTATGATCAATTCCGGACACATTTCAGATTTCTGAAACTTTGTTTTTGCTCTGAAATGGTCTCGGAGCCGACTCGGTGAGTATCGGAGTCGACTCCATGTTTCTGCTGAAACTCTGGCGACCCCTCTCTGTGCGAGTCGACTCCACTTCGGATCTGTGACTACCCGGAGTCGACCCCACACTTTGCGGGAGCCGACTCGAAGTGGTCCCAGGTCGATTTATCTAGGGCAGAGTCGACTCGTCGTCATTTCTATCTCTCAAATCCTTCAAATACTCTCTCCAAAATTTTTCCAACCTCCAAATCCTTAGAAATCCTTGATTAACCTTTCCACTAGATCAAATGGCACCTAAAACCCGAGGTTCTAGCTTGGTGCGGCCGGGAAAAGGAAGAAGGCGGTGAAGAAGACGTGAGGCGTCCCGTCGTGAGCCTCACCGAGCATGGATTCCACCTCATCCTCTTCGACTCCGAGTGCTTCTCCACTACGGCCACTCTCAGGTAGATCCTTGCCGATAGAATTACAACGGGAGGAAAGTTGATTTTGAATTATTTGAGGCAGAAGGTTTTCTTTGGGGAGACAGTTAATTGAAATGGGATGGGAGAAGATTGTTCTTTAGATTGTCCTACCTACCCAGCCCTAGTAAAGAATTTTATAAAAATTGTCAAGAGGAGACAATGGATTAGTAGCATCATTAGAGGAAATAGAATAACTGTGACAGTGGATTTACTTCAAGATTGTTGGAACTTCCAGTGTCTGGTACTTCCACTTTTTCACTGATGATAGAAGCCCAGCTCTATCAAGATTGCTTAACAAGAGATTGTTTTTGAAGAAGTCTTTGCAAATCAACTTCCTTAGAATTAAGATTCTCCATAATATTTGTAGTAGGATCCTTTCCCAAGATTGGGAGATTTGATATGTTTCTGAGAGAGATATTTTGTAATGGATGCTATAGTGACTGGAAAACCCATTAATCTTCCGAGCATGATTATGGTACATTGCTGATTGTGGGAGCAAGAGGAAATCAGTTTACCCTATGGCATGATACTAACTAAAATCTTTCAAAGCCAAGGGATAATCATTGATAGTGAGCCAATGAGAAATTTAAGACACACCGATTACTATAGTTTGGCCACTATTCATAGGATGGGATTTGTGAAGAAGGATGGCAGATGGGAAAGGAAAGGTTGGAAGATAGAGCCGCGGATGTTGAGGCACCTGGACCATCAGTTAGACATTCATCTCCTGTACCTCCGAGCCTTCTGTTCCTGTTCCAGCTCCTTCTCCTGCTCCATGGTTGATCAGTCATCTTCTTCGTCTTTTTCAGATCTTCAGTTAAGCAGCTCAAAGTCTTCTTGATGATCAGGGATAAATTGAAGACAGAGTTTGACAACAAATTTATGAATCTTAAAGAAACTCTTTATTCATTAGATGATCGGATCACCAAGATTGAATCAACTCTTAGCACTTCAACTGAGTCTTTAAGTGGTGATCTAAAGAATATTTTTGAAGAACTTAAAGACATCTGTGGAGATGGTGAACCTATGCAAATGCAATGCTGAACTTCAAGACAAAATTTAACTGCTTGCACTTTTGTGATGAAAGACTGAAGGATTATGTAAGATTCAAACTGATGGAATGAAGAATATTATAGATCATTAACAAGGATTGTAAGGACACATTTTTGATGTATAGATGCTTAGTCTTTGCAATGTAATGAAGTTCATATTATGTTTTACATTTTGATACATTGATGTAATGAAAAGTCAGTTTTGAATGTCAATGTAATCTTTTGAATGTACTTCTTATTATCAATGAATGATCTTGTTAAACATATCTTGAATGAATGAATGTGATTTGTTTGATGCTTCTCTACCTTTTTGTTGATAACAAAAAAGGGGGAGAGTTTTATAACTGTATATGCATGGGAGAAATTAAACTAATTGAATGAATGAGATAAAAGGCAATTTAGATTGTAACATTAAATCTTAATTGAATGAATGAATATTTATTTGAGTTTCATAGGGGGAGCTACCTCATTCAGGGGGAGCCTAACTATGAAAATAAAATAAATTCTTTAATCAATCATGCATATACTCAATGTTTTTGTCATCATCAAAAAGGGGAGATTGTTGGGAGATTGTTGAGAAATTGTTGCCCCAATCTTATTGATTTTGATGATTACCAAAAGCCATGAGTATATTAAAAGATGCAATGAGTTTATTTACATGAGCAATGAATTTATTTAGAACAATCAATGAGATGTTAAGTATGACTTTAATCAATTTGAAAGTAACTTCAAGCTCCATGTTTAAGCTTTCAAAAAGAAATTTTTATACTTCATATTCAATCAATGAGTTTTTGGAACATTTCTTGAATTGATTCCTAATGACAATTTTATTGATTCAAGTCAAAAATTGATTTAAAATGAATCTGGAACGAATTTCAAGTCAATCAGAAAATTTCTGATTTTTGATACGTTCCGGAGCCGACTCTAGAGTTTCAGAGTCGACTCCACTCAGTATTGTCTGTTTGTCTCGAGTCGACCCATGTATTTCGAGTCGACCCCCGATTTGTCGAGCCGACTCCATGACTGTGTGAGTCGACTCCGCTCAGACACCAGAGTTATTTTTCTGAGCACTTCTCGAGTCGACCCCTCTTTTCATGAGTCGACCCCCGACTGTCAGGAGTCGACACTTATTTTGATGAGTCGACCCTTTGACTTTCTGAATATTTCTATTTTTGGTATCGCGTCTTCGAGCCGACTCGCCTAAAGCTGGAGTCGACTCCAACAAATCTGGGCGATTTTTTGAATGCCAACTCAGCGTCAACGGTAAGATTTTTCAATAACGGCTATATTTCTTTGTTCTAACGGCTATATTTTTGCAGAATCTATAAATAGAGAAGCCTTTTCAAATCAAAGAGATACAAATCAAGAGAGAAAAAAAAAAAAGAAAAAGAGGAAACAGAGCTCATTTGAAAAATCCGATTCAAAAATAGAGTGAAAGAATGAAATCAAAGGAGCTTTCTGTGCTCAAGTTCATCAATCCAAGAGAAGAGAAGAAAATCCAAGAGCTATTCAAGAGCAAATCAAGAGATTTTCAACATTCAAAGAAAGAGAAAAAGCTCAAATCAACTCCAACTTTCAATCCGTGAAGAATCGAGCTGAGGCCCGATTCACACTTCAAAGGAGTTGAGGAAAAGAAGAAAAGAAGAAAAGCTCACCAACAACTCAAATCAGGCTTTTCTAAACCTTGTTTTATTTTGAAATTTGCTCATTAAGGAGCTGTTGTATTAAAAACATTTTTTTCTTGTGTCTAGTTCAATCTGGGGATTGAACTAGTGGAGGTAGTCTACCTCGGTACAAGCTTGGTTAGCTTGTGTTGGGTTTTGTGCTGGTGAGCCCGAAAACCAGCTGGGTTCGTTGTGATCCCGGGAAAACAACAAGTTTGAGTTGTGAGCTTGTAAAACAACTCGGCTGTAATCAAGGAAGATTATAGTGTGGACCCAAGTGAATCTTGGGAGTGGACGTAGGTGTTGGATACACCGAACCACTATAAAATCTTTGTGTTTGCCGTGCTCTTTATCTCTCTCTATCTCTATCTTATTGTGTATTTATATTTGCATTGCATTCCTTTCATTCATTAAGCAAACAATTTTAAAAGGTTAAATTTTTTAAAGAACCCAATTCACCCCCCCCCCTCTTGGGTTGTCATCTGGGCCAACAATTGGTATCAGAGCTAGTGCTCATAGATTTTGATCACACGATCAAGAGCTAAAGATCCAAATGGCAGCTCAAGTTGGATCATTTGCTGAAGGTCATTCTACGAATAGACCTCCACTGTTTAATGGTTCAATATTCATATTGGAAAGCGAATGAGGATATTCATTCAAGCTTCTGACTATGAACTATGGGGTGTGTAATTAATGGACCTAGTACACCCACAATGTTATTGATGGCACTATTGTTCCTAAGCCCGAAAGGGACTGGAATGATAATGATAGGAAGATGGCACAACTTAACGCTAAAGCCATGAATGTTTTATATTGCTCTTTAGATGCAAATGAATTTAATAGAATCTCCACATGTAATTCCGCAAAGGAGATTTGGGATAGATTAGAGGTTACCCATGAGGGTACCAACCAAGTAAAAGAATCTAAAATAATATTCTTGTTCATAAATATGAGTTGTTTAGCATGGAACAATCTGAAACCATTGCATGCATGTACACTAGATTTACAGATATTGTAAATGGTTTAAAAAGTCTTGGTAAGACATATACTAACTCAGAACTTGTTCGAAAAATTCTTAGGTCACTACCAAGATCATGGGAAGCAAAAATGACAGCAATCCAAGAAGCAAAGGACCTCAAACTCTACCTTAGAGGAGCTTCTAGGATCACTTATGACCCATGAGTTGACAATGAAGCAGCATGTAGAGGAGGACACAAAGAAGAAGAAAGTGATTGCCCTCAAAGCTGCAAAAGAAGAAGAGAGCAGCAGCGATGATGATGATGATGATGATGAAGAGACTGCTCTCTTAGCTAAAAAATTTAAAAGATTCATAAGGAGAAAGAAACCCTTCCATAAGAAGAAATTTGGAGCAAAGTGGGAAGGAGAAAAGGATAAGAACAAGGACAAGGACAAAGAAAAAGAGAAAGACCCCTTGACTTGCTATGAGTGTAATAAACTGGGGCACTTTAGAATGAATGTCCTAAATTAAAGAAGCCTACAAAAAGAAAAAGAAGGCTTATGTGGCACTTGGAGTGATAGCGAAGAATCTTCTTCCGAAGAAGAAGAACAAAAGGAAGTCGTAAATGTATGTTTTATGGCGGACGACAACGATGAGGTAAGTTCCGATAACCTTGCGATGAGTTTGCATTTGATGAATTATTTGATGCTTTTAATGAACTTATCGGCGATTTCAAGGTTTTGAAAAAGAAATACAAGCTTTTGAAAAATGAAAATTCAACTTTCATTAAAGAAAAGGAAGATCTTAATAATGAAGTTAGGAAACTTAAATGAAAGTAAAGTTTTGGTAAAAGAAAAGAATTAATTTCTAATGAAAATGATAAACTAAGAAAGAGGTTGAAAAATAAGAACATAGTTGATAAGTTTACCTTAAGCTCAACTAAATTGGACATGTTATTAAATAGTCAAAAAGTAGTTTTTGACAAAGCCGGATTAGGGTATACACTTTTAGAAAACAAAAATCACTGAAAATATTTTTGTGCGTACTGGCCAAAGTAATTTTACACTTGCTTTAAATGTAATTAGAACTATTGTGCACACAATGAGGGAGATCGAAAATATTTACGATGAAGTTAGTCTCGTCTTCTATATTATCCATTCAAATATAGTTCCAGAATTCCAAATGCATTCTCAGCATTTAAAAGAAAGATACAGGATATTAAAACAGGTTCATTGTTTCCATTATATGAGGAAAATCAGAAATTCAATATGATAACTCGAAATGAACACAAGCAAATTGATTCAAGTCAGTACACAATACTTGCCAAATACAAAATTTAATTCCAAATAGAAAATACTCTGATTTTGAGATAAGCATTCATTTTATGAACTATTTAAAGGGAAAAGAAAACTTTCTAGCTAGTGCATAAAATATCAATCATTTTTATTGAGTCGCTATAAATTTTAATTTTTTCATACGATTCCCTAATTATGGCATCGTCTCATCATTAAGAAATCAGGTATAACAGCATCTCTATTAAGTGCTTTTGGTGAGACAAGTTCCATATGAAAATAAAAGAACTAGGTCAGCCCCACAGATCCACAGGATCAAGATGGGTTGAGTTGAAACAGAAAAGACTGTCAAAATAGGGGTCCAGAATATGAAGAAGAATGGTTAAGCAGGGTAGATACCTTGGCTGGTTTTGTGTCTGGGCTGTGAGAGCAGCCTGAATATCAGTTCCAATCAGAACTCTTAACAGGATTACCATTTCATGGATCCAATAAGTATTTGCATTGTTTTAACAAATATTATGTATGAAGGGTCAACAGTAAGATTTTGAACCAACAAAAAAAAAAAAAAAATCTGCAAGAGAAACTTCAAAAATTGACAAGCAAACGATTTATTCACCTTTACAATAATGATTGCTATCACTCCAACCACTATGAGGAAGAGCATGGCCATAATACAACGATCAGTCGCAACCTGAACTAAGAAAAAGGTTATGAATATTGGAGGAGAGAGACACTACAGACTTAGAGAACCAGTTAAGAAGTCCAAGTTTCTGAAAAACTTACCGATCTACCAATTTCCTTCACCAGTTGAGATGCCTTCTTCATTGAAAAATGGATTGAATCCAGTTCATTAACAATCTCACTCATTTGATCAGTCTGACAAAATTTGTGAGGAATAAAAAAGTTGATCATATTTTTTATTACATTGGAACTCACAAGAGAAATCATCTAGTTGGATTTAAGAATGAGGTGGGAAGACGGTTATCAAATCATGATTAATGTCACACCTGTGCCTTGAGAGCAGCTGCAGTCTCTGCACCAAACATTGACCGTGTCTTCCACAACCTAGAATCCACAGAACCGGAAAGTTGCTGATTACATCGGGAAAAAGGACCTAAGATTGGAGGTCTGTCCATAAAAGCAAAAGCGAATCACTGGTGCAATGTAGGTTCCACATTTTGTATAGCTGCTCGCTATCATTTTTAACATTAGCAGGATAATTGTATATTATGGACGGTCAGGTACTCAATGACCAATAGTTTTGTACCATTTTCATAATGGAAATATACAAAAGGCACATCTTAAAGCTTACAGTACCCAGAAATGGTGGGTTACAGCACCTTGACTTTGTTGCTCAAAGAAAAATTGGAGATAAAATATGTGAATGATATTAAAATAGATATTGTGAAACAAAATTACACTATATAGCATGCTCCAATATCCACATTCCATGTAAAACAAACTTCGTATTCCCCATATGAAGTGATAAAAATTATTTACTTTGTTATGGAAGAGTAGACAATGTAACAGTTGGACAAGCCATTAAACCATATTGTTTGAATTGATGGAGATGCAATTAATAACATACAAAAACTTCACATTCCCCCTATGAAGCGATAAAAATTATTTACATTGACAGTTAGACAAGTCATAAGAATATATTAAACTATATTGCATGAATGATGGAAATGTAATTAATATCATATGATAACTTGTAAAGAATGACTTAAAATGTATGCCCTGAAGGTGAAGGAAAATGTATGACAATATTGCTATTCTGGAATGCAAAGAAAAAATGAATTACAAGGTAAAATAAAATAAACAAAATGGTCGACCAGTTCTCCATTTATAATGGAAAGAAAGCACAAGAGCACTGAAAGGAACCGTAACTTTTGGAATTAGTATTTTCTTCAATCAAAATTATAGATATCGAAAGTTAAAATAATACTTTTTATAATATTCACCATCTCTGTTAGACCTGATAATTTTTACTTTTCTGTCTAGTTATCTTTCAACCTCATTGATAAACACTTCTAGAACATCTACCGATTGAGATTTTTCATGCAATAAATAGACATAGCCATAATGTGAAAAATCATCAATAAAGGTAATAAAATACTTTTTTCCACCAAAAGATGAAACATCAAAAGGCTCACATATATCGGTGTGTATAATTTAAGGAGTTGTGTACTTCTTGTGGTACTTTTCTTGATTTTGTGTTTTGTGTACTTTTCCTTAATACAGTCCATACAAATCCGTAAAATTCAAATCAGGAAGGATTTCATTCTTTACTAATCTCTTAATTTTTTTTCTTTGGATATATGATCCACACGTTTATGCCACAAGTAAGCTGATTGTTTATTCATTAAACCATGTTTAGTACCAACATTATGATGCAAGGTCAACAATGTCTTAGCAAAAAAAACTATCAAGCTTAAATTTGTACAAACCATCATAACCAATGAAGAGATTATGTTTAAACAAACTGAAACATCCATTTTCAAATTTAAAACAATATCCAACTGAGTCAAGTTTAGATAAAGAAACTAAATTATGAGAAATAGAAGAGACATAAAATGTTTAGAAAAGGTCTAAATGATGTCCAGTGTCTAGAATCAAACGATAAGTTCCAACGGCTTCAACTGGAGCTTTGACTCTGTTTTCATTAAGACAGTTTTTATTTGGGTTTATGGTTTGGATCGTAAGGAATTCCTGCATCATATTAGAAACATGAGTAGTACAACCAGTATCAATCCATCAAATATTATAAGAAACTTATGTTAGGTTTGATTCGAAATATACAAAAGCCCTAGCTTATATTTCTTTTCGAACCATGCCTTATATTTCAGGCAATCTTTCTGATAGTGTCATGCTTTTGCAGAAGTGACACTTATCATCCTTTTGTTCTTTCTTGTGGATTTGAGCAGATGACCCATTTATTTTTTCTTATCTTTCTTTGATTTCTTTTCAGCTCCTTGCTGACCCATAAGATTGGTAGAATGATTTTCTTGTTTTTAAGTCTTGCTTTCTCTTGAATGAGCATACTTTGCAGTTCATTCACATTCTACTTATCCTTCATAGTGTTATAACTCGTGTGAAATGGACCATACTCAGAAGGTAAGGAATTGATAATGAATTGCACAAGAAAATTCTAATTCACTTTCAATCCCATGGTCTTTAGTCTTGCTGCTATTTTGTCATTTCAAAAATATGTTCATGCATAGTACAAGAACCATCAAACTTAATATTGATTAAAGTACTCATCAATGTCGCAGCAAGTGACTTATCAGCAGAATCAGATTGGAAACGTGCTTCCATGAACTGCATAAATTCCTTATCACTTTCAGTAGTAGGAATTATGGACTTGATGTTGTTTGCTATAGTCATTCGCATGAACATTAGGCTAAGTCTGTTTGATCTTTTCCAAGTCTTATGAAAATACCTCTATTCAGCACTATTAGAGTCGATAAGAGCAGTGGGTTCTCATTTATGAGTGCCAAATCAAGATCCAGAACACCAAGGTGAAACTGAACTTCTTCACGTCATTCAGAGAAATTAAGCCCATTGAAAGTTTGAACAGACATAGCTTGCGAATGAAAAGAAATAGAACAGTTGTTGCAAATATAGAGAATATGCTCACACATTAATGCTTTGAGTAATATACTTAAGTAAATATTCAAATTTCATCAAGTAAACAATAAGTGCATATTGAAGTTCTCCTTTAGGTGATACAACAATATACAATAATAAACTTAATTGATGCTTAATTTTAATTTTACATACTTAGCAATTATATATACTAAATTAGATATGTTTGCTATCTTTGGAAATGCTAAACATACCTAACCAAGCATATCAATTGACCACATCATGTCCATAGATTATAAAAATAATGAATCAACCTTTGGATGACCCTTAAATATTTATAATCAATGAACTTCAATATACTCATAACAATTAAATAATCATGTCATTCATTTATAAGCATCACATAATCATGAGTAAATGAATTTATTTAATTTGATATCTATAAACTTTCTAATTTGGCCACTTTGGTGACTAACAAATTACACATAATATAGACATCAAATTTGATCAATGATAATATCATGTATGAATACAAAAGACTTAAATATCTTAAAATATACCCATCAAAATTTGATCTCCTAAATATTAGAAGGTAAAATATAAATTTCAAAGAATCTTTTCACTGGAGACTTTCACCCTTTGTTGTCCTTCCACACGCAAGACCACTTCCGTTCTTTCATTTTTTAATCCCCCATCGTGCGGTGATTCAAACCTGTGACTCTTTAGTAGCAGGATAAGCACTTTACCACTATACTATTCTAATCATTTGTTCATAATAAGAAATATTTATATATATACATATATAAGAACAATAAGAGATAAGTTCATAATGAAAATCATAAATTCTTCGATCAAGGCTCTAATAACATATATAAAATTTATTAGAGGATTTTTCTTTAATAAACATAATGGCTAAGATCTTAGAATAAATAATTTTTTATAAAAACTTAAACCAAGAAAGCATATCTTGATCCATTGATATTTCTTAAAGAGATATAGATTATTGAGAGATTGACTTTCTTCCCCCTTTTTCTATTTTCTTTTTCATCCATTTTGATAGTGAAACAAACTATATATATAAGAGAGAGGGGACCAATATGATAATACGTTAAAATTTTCTTTTCATCAAAGAGAGATTATCAAATAACAACTTTTCAAAAAATGAATCAATAAAAAATTAGCTTTTAAATTAAATAAACATCTATTTCATTTATGAATTTAAATAATTAATAAAATCAATATATCATAAATATTATTTAAAATAAATAAATGATAAATCAAACATATATCTACTTAGGCATTCACACGTAGCATGGACATCATGGTTGGTGGGTTCTGAGCATATTCAACTACAATGAGCAAGCTAACATTATATGCCTAAAAGCAAAATTATGATTAGTTTGCTTGGCACCAGCAGCACATTGCACATGGCAACATCATCAGTTTATATCTGTCATATTATCAGCTGATATCAAATCACATGACCAGGACATATAGACAATATGGCTGCAGATGTTGTGCAAAACAACATGTAACAATAGATTTCTCTGAAAATAAGCTTTTATTGCACTCCACCAGTAAAATTAGCTTCTCTAATGAACTTCACAGAGTATAAGACATTTGTCTTATCTTCGAGACTGTAATTTCCAACTGTTGGAGCTCAACATTCACACGTAGCAATGATGACATCATGGTTGGTGGGTTCTGACTTGCATATTCAACTACAATGTTTCTAGCATCTGTAGCTACATCATGCAAATAAATTATATTTTTTTTAAAAAGAAAATACTTTGAGTAATGACAACTTTTTTTTTTAAAAAAAAATGCAAAATGAAAATGAAATAATATATATATATATATATATATATATATAAGAGATTCACAAACGTTTACCTCTTGCATTCCCGCATCTTATCAGCAAGTTCTTCCAACTGCCTTCCACGTCTCTTAGGGTCTTTGATCTTCTCCAATTTCTGAAATCCATTCCTGTTGGCAATGTTATAAGCACTGATTACTCAACGCGCAACAATGGTCTATCCAAAGAATCACTAGTGTTGATTTTACTCCAAGTTAAGGAAAAATAAAGCCAATGAAAATGCCCGGTTTCCTATTAAAGTACGGTGCTCATCATCATTTTCAGAGACATAGAAGTCATCGTGTTACAACAATTGACATCTATCATCTTGTTCGACCCCTTACTAATAATTGATGCAAGAAATGACTGATAAATTATTACTTCCTTTAATCACGTTTACATTTACATAGAACACCAATTTCAGAAACAAATGTTCAAGACTTCATATTTCACCGGTTAATTTCGCATTCTTCAAAAAAATTTCATTGCTCCGAGGAAACGAGGTTGAAAAAGAGGTTTGCAGAAGCCGCTTCACCCCCATTTAATTAGAGACTTCAGCAACAGATATTTCACCCAGGAAAAAAAAAAAATTCAGTCTTTTCTTAATTTGCTAGAAATAATGACTTCAATGGTTGACAAATTAAGTCCTGACATCACCTAACAAACCAAAATGAAGGGAAGCGTTCTGGATTCTTACCGATGTGGCCAATAATGTAGCTAATAAAGCCACAGGCCAAAGTAATCAGGGCAAAATCAATCACGTGGCACAAGCGTGCTCCTGTCCGCTCGGCTTCTCCAAAGCATGCCGTGGCGGCCCCGACCTCTCCAGGTCGGCCCATCTGCCCCAGCTTCTTCAAGGCATGCCATGGCGGCTCCGACCTTTTCAGGTCAGCCCCGTCCGTCCCGGCTTCTCCAAGGCATGCTGTGGCAGCCCCGACCTCCCCAGGTCGGCCCCGACTTCTTTAGAGCATGCCGTGGCGGCCCCGACCTCTTCAGGTCAACCCCGTCCGCCCCGGTTTCTCCAAGGCGTGCCGTGGCGGTCCCGACCTCTCCAGGTCGGCCCCGTCCGCCCCGGCTTCTCCAAGACGTGCCGTAGCGGCCCCAACCTCTCCAGGTCGGCCTCGTCTTCCCCGGCTTCTCCAAAGCATGCAGTGGCGGCCCCGACCTCCCCAGGTCGGCCCCATCCGCCCCGGTTTCTCTAAAGCATGCCGTGGCGGCCCCGACCTCTTCAGGTCGGCCCCGTTCGCCTCGGCTTCTCCAAGGCATGCCATGGCAGCCCTAACCTCCCCAGGTCGGCCCCATCCGCCCCGGCTTCTCTAAGGCGTGCCATGGCCGCCCAGACCTCCCCGTCGACCTCGTCCACCCCGGTTTCTTCAGAGCATGCCGTGGTGGCCCCAACCTCTTCAGGTCGGCCTCGTCTACCCCGGCTTCTCCAAGGCGTGCCGTGGCAGCCCCAACCTCCCCAGGTTGGCCTCGTCCGTCCTGGCTTCTCCAAGACGTGCCGTGGCGGCCCCGACCTCTCCAGGTCGGCCCTGTCCGCCCCAGCTTCTCTAGAGCATACCGTGGCGGTCCTGACCTCTTCAGGTCGGTTCCGTCCGCCCGGGCTTCTCCAAGGCATGCCGTGGCGGCTCCAACCTCCCCAGGTCGGCCCCGTCCACCCCGACTTCTCCAAGGCGTGCCGTGGCGGCCCCGACCTCCCCAGGTCAGTCCCGTCCGCCTCGGCTTCTTCAAAGCATGCCGTGGCGGCCCCAACCTCTTTAGGTCGGCCCTACGCCTGCCAAAACTACCAACCGTCTGACCTGCTCAGACTGGCATCTCCTGACCACGTTGTTGATGGGACCAGGCCCACCTACCAGCGGATTCCGCCGACTAATGGGACTTGGCTCACCAACCACTGGCTTTCCCTATCCGATGGGACGGGACCCACCAACCAGCCCAAGTTCACATAACCCTCAGGTGTCCCGCAGACATTCCCTCCTTACGGAATGTCATGCGCCTGAACCCATGCATATTTCAACGGTCTATAAAGGGGTAAGTCCACAAGAGATTCAGGTACGCTAACATAAGCACTCTCACTTCTCCACCCAAAGCAACTCTACCTCTAAGAGTCCTCTCGACCTTAAAGGGCTCTTTCAAGCTCTTCTTCGGCTGTGACCTCGATCGCTGACTTGGGCGTCGGAGGGTCCCCATCGGAGAACCCTCCGGTCTTAGGACTTCTTGCAGGTTGTTCGGCCACTTGAGAATCTCGTCTGCAATCGGATCAAGCTTTTCGGCATTCCACATCGGTGATCGTGCATCATCAGATTGACGCACTAGGTAGGAGGGAAGTTAAAAAGAAGAACCTTTCAACATCCTTCTCTCTCCCCTCACTGAGTGATGGTGATGACGCGGGCATAAGACGCCTCTGCCAGCCACCCCGGGGGGCATCTCCCATCGGCTAGGCAACATGAAGTCAACCCCCCTGTTGCCGATCCTCCGATCGCCTGCTCTCCATTGGAAGCGGCTGTCCCAACTGAGCAGCTGGCGGCCCTCACCCGACAAGTCCAAGCTCTCACCGCCATGGTCCATGGACTTCAGGAGCAACAGTCTGTTGCCACTCAGCATCAGACCGCTCCCCCTGCCAGTCAGCAGTCGGCGAGGGGAGGCTCTCCCCAGCGAGAGGCCGGTCGTCGTCAGGCTTCCCCTAGGAAGCCTCGCTGTGAGCCCCTCAAGCAGCCATGATCCCCTAACTGTGGCCCGAGCAAGTTTCCTCCAGGGCCGCCCTGCTAGGAGGAACCAAAGCGGAAGTCCCACCTTCCGCATCCCTCTCCATCTTCTTCTTCCTCCTCATCCTCTGAGCCCTCTCGGAGGGCCTCGACGATCAGCCGCTAGGCGGAGGAGCGCTGGATGAGTACCATCGACGACTAGACTAGCTTGCCAGAAAAATCAAAAATCAACCGAAGGAGGAATATGACACCCATCTTTCTTATACCCGTCGGATACTAGAGGAGCCCGTCCCCTCCAGATTCGTTTCCTCTAGATAGATCCGTACGATGGTATGATGGACCCTCTCGACCACCTCAAGAGTTATAAAGCCATGATGCAAGTTCAGGGTGCAACGGATGCCCTCCTCTGCAAGGCTTTCCCCACCACTATACGAAAAGCTGCTCGTGCTTGGCACTTGCGCCTGTCCCCTCACAGCATCGACTCTTTTCGAGAGCTGAAAAGGGCCTTTTTGGAGCATTTTGATGCATGCTGGCGGATCCCGAGGGTCGCGAATAGCCTCTTCTCCGTGCGCCAAAAGGAGGGGGAGTCGCTGCGGGACTTTGTGGCCCGGTTCAAGACTGCTACCCTTGAAGTCTACCATCTGGATGACGCGGTGGCAACATTGGCGCTGAAGCGGGGCTCCTCCCGTCCCGCTTCACCTTCTCTCTGGACAAGAAGCTCCCGAGCTCCTACTCCAACCTCCTCCTCCGGGCTCAGAAGTATATCCGTGCGGATGAGGTCGACCTCACCCGTCGAGAATCCTCAAGGGGCTCCAGCCGCAAGCCTGCTTGCCTAGAGCCAAGTGGACCTTCTCGCCCTCGGCGGCCCGAACCGCCCCGGTGATCGGACCATGAGCGTCGAAGCCTTGCCCCTCGGGAGGGCGAGCTCACACCTCTTCTTGCTCCCCGCTCTTATATCCTTATGGAGATCGAGGGTGAGCCTTACCTCCAGCGGCCTCCTCCCATAAAGAAGGGCACCCCCCGTGATAAGAGCCACTACTACCGCTTCCATCGAGACTATGATCATTACACTAACAGTTGCTACAACTTGAAGTGCACCATCGAGGAGCTTATCCGATGGGGCTACCTCGGAAAGTATGTCCAGAAGCGCCACAACCGCTGCCGGCGCTCATGGGGCCCCCACCCGCTCAGGCCACTGTTGACAACACCCCCACGGAGCAGATGGTCGGGATGATGTCTTGGGGAGCAGCTTCTTCATCTAAGCGCCGAGAGGGGAGGAGGCGCTGGGTGATGTAGTTCTTGGGGGGATCATCAAATGTTGACAATGTAAATAATGAAGGCGTCGTCTCCATAACGATCGCCAAACACCCTATAAAAAGGATATTAGTTGATAGTGGCAGCTCAGCTGACATCCTTACCTATGGTGCCTTTGTTAGGATGGGATTGTCTCTTGACTCTCTTCAGCCCGTGGCAACCCCTCTAGTCGGATTCACAGGGGATTCAGTAAGGGTTGAAGGCAAAATATTCTTGCCTGTGATGGTCGGAACACCGCCATGCCAAAGCACAGTTATCATGAAGTTCTTGGTTGTACAAGTCCTCTTGGCGTACAACGCCATCCTCAGGCGCCCGAGCCTAAATCTATTGGATGCCGTCATCTCCACCCGACATTTGCTGGTGCAGTTCCCTACTAGTGGAGGTGTCGGAGAGATGAAAGGCGAGGTCAGCTCAGTCCTGCCTTGTTATCACACAGCATCAAGTCCTCAGGAAGCTGAGTCGGCCTCAGAAGCGCCTGACCCCAGGGAATCTAGCAAAGGGGGAGAACCGGCTGAGCGGCTCTTAACTTTTTCTTGGAGATGATCCGATGAGGACCGTGCGCATTGGAGGACTCCTCCTCCAGAAGACCGTGATCACCTCTTGACTTTTCTGCGGGTCAACTCGAACATATTCGCTTGGTCGACATCCGACATGCCTGGTATTCCTCTAGAGATGATCGCCCATAAGCTGAACATTGATCCAAAGTATCGTTCAGTCCGCCAAAGGAAGAGAAGCTTTGCTCCTGAACGACAGAAGGCCATTGACGAAGAAGTCAACAAGCTACTCGCCGCCGACCATATCCGAGAGACACATTACCCCAGCTGGATGGCCAATGTCGTCATGGTGTGAAAGGTGAACGGAAGCTGGCTAATCTACATCGACTTCATTGACCTGAAAGGCATGTTCAAAGGATAGTTTTCCTCTGCCTCGGATCGACCAGCTGGTAGATTCCACTTTCGGCCATGAACTTCTCAGCTTCATGGACGCCTTCTCTAGGTATAATCAAATAAAGATGGACCCGAGCGACGAGGAGCACACGTCCTTCGTAACAGAGAAAGGCATTTATTGTTACAGGATAATGCCCTTCGGCCTCAAAAATGCAGGAGCAACATATCAAAGGTTGATGAACAAAGTATTCCAAGACTAGCTGGGCTGGAACATGGAGGTCTATGTTGACAACATGCTGACAAAAAGTACCCATGCTTCCAACCACGTCTCCGACCTAGAGGAAACCTTCAACAACCTCCCGCTTCCAGGTCAAGCTGAATCCCAAGAAATGCGCCTTCGGCGTTACAGCAGATAAGTTCCTAGGCTTCATGATGACCCACGAGGGATCGAGGCGGACCCTGAGAAGATCAGCGCTATCCTCGATATAAGGCCACCGTCAGCAAGAAGGAGGTACAACAGCTCACTGGAAGGGTGGCAGCTCTAAGCCGTTTCCTCTCCAAGTCAGTCGAGTGATGCTTTCCCTTCTTTAAAGCCATGCGCAAAGTGAACAGCTTCGAGTGGATGAACGACTGCCATAAAGCCTTCGATGAGCTGAAGGCGTTCCTGTCTTCCCCACCCCTCCTATCTAATCCAAGGGACGGGGAGAGTCTTTTTCTCTACCTCGCTGCCTCTCCAGAAGCCATTAGCTCAGTCTTGGTGCGTCTCGATGCTGACAGGACCCAGAGGCCTGTATATTACGTGAGCAAGGTGCTCCACGATGCGGAGGTCAGGTACTCCAAGACAGAAAAAACATCTTCGCCTTGATCGCCTTCCCAACGTCTCCACCCGTACTTTCAAGCCTACCCATTTTGGTGCTCACGGACCAACCCCTCCGAGCCATCCTGGCTTGTTCGGACACCTCAGGCCGACTCACTAAGTGGGCCATCAAGTTGGAAGAGTTTGATCTCTCTTTTCAAGCTCGACCTGCCCTGAAGTCCCGGGTCCTGGCTGATTTCCTGGTCGAGTGCACCTGGGCAGAGGAGCCGACCGAGGAGGCTCCCATGGAGCAATCTGTCACCGAGCCAAAGGACGATGGGGAGTCTTGGATCCTCCATGGATGGCCTCAAATTCCTAAGGAAGCGGCGCTGGCCTCATTCTTACAGGCCCGGACGGAGAGATAGTGGAGTGTGCCCTCCGGTTCTTGTTCGAAGCCACCAACAATCAAGCCGAGTACGAGGCCCTATTGGCAGGGCTGTGGCTCGCTCAAGAATTTAGAATAAGGCGCCTCAGAGCTTTCACTGACTCGCAACTCATCTCGGCAAATCAATGGGGAGTACGAGGCACGCGATCCCGCCATGGCTCGGTACCTGGACAAGGTTCGGCTCTTGGTCTCCCCGTTAGTTTATTTTAGCATCAGCTACATTCCCCAAAGCGAAAATGCCAAGGCCGACACCCTTTCTCGCCTAGCCACCTCCACCGACAGCATCACAAGGGACGCCTACATCGAATGCCTGGAAAGACCTAGCATAGAAGACAGCGAGGAAGTCCTCCCACTCACCCAAGAGCTGACATAGATGGATACCTACGTCCGCTATCTCACAGAGACACCCTCCCCGATGATCGCAATGAAGCCAGGCTACTTAAATGGAGGGCCTCCAAATTCATCCTCGTAGACGGACATCTATACAGAAGATCATTTTCCTACCCCCTACTCAAATGTGTGGAACCTGCCGATGCCGATTATATCCTCAGAGAAATCCATGAAGGCATCTATGGGAACCACCTGGGGGGCAGATCCTTAGCCCAGAAGGCCCTCCGACAAGGTACTTCTGGCTCACTATGAGAGATGATGCAGCCAGGTTAGTTCAGAAGTGTGACGGCTGCCAGCGTCATGCGCACATCCAGCACCAACCCTCTGTTCCTCTAAATCCGCTCTCGGCCCCATGGCCCTTTGCCCAGTGGGGGATGGACATCCTTGGGCCATTCCTCCTGGCTTCGGGACAGCGGAAGTTCCTAATTGTGCCATCGACTACTTCACCAAATGGGTTGAGGTCGAGGCGCTGGCCAAAATCACTGAGAGCAAGGTCAAAGCCTTCTTCTAGAAGTCGATCATATGTCGCTTCGGCCTACCGCACACTCTTGTCACCGACAACGGTCGCCAGTTTGATAATGCCACATTCAAGACCTTCTGTGATGAGCTAGGCATCCACCACCGATTCACTTCTGTCGGCCACCCCCAGACCAATGGGAGGCCGAGGTCATGAACCGCGCCATCCTTAGGGGGCTCAGAACTCGGTTGGACGGATCCAAAGGCCGATGGGTAGAAGAGCTTCCTAGTGTATTATGGGCCTACCACACAACCCCAAGAGCTCTGACAGGCGAGACCCCATTTAATCTAACTTTTGGGTCCGAGACAGTCATCCCAGTGGAGATCGGACTGCCAAGCCCGTGTGGAATCCTACAACCAGGAAGACAACTCCATCCAGCTGAGGGCAAATCTCGACTTCATTGACGAAGTGCATGATCGGGCGCAATTGCGTATGGCCGCTTTTCGCCAACGACAGCCAAGTATTATAATGCCCGAGTCCACCCCAAGGTGTTTCGCCCTGGAGATCTGGTTCTAAAAAAGGCTGAGGTGTCCAAGCCAATGGAGGGGGCAAGTTGTCCGCCAATTGGGAAGGTCCTTACCGCGTCACCGAGGCGCTCCGTCAAGGAGCATACCGAGTTGAAGAGCTCGATGGCCGACCCATTCCACGTACCTGGAATGCAGACAATCTCCGTCAATATTATCAATGATGTATCTCTTCATGATGTGAATAATAAAGGATCTTCTTCGGCGAAGTCGTTTCTTTACTGCATCCAAAGGCTAGATCTCGCAAAAGGACCTCGCCGGCATCGCGGCCCATGGGATACCACTCGGCCCCGGCACGGCGGTCCCCGAGTCGTTCAAGTCCCTAAGGCTCCGTAACAATCGAGTCGCCCCTCGCAGCGGTTCTTAAACCCCGAGGTGGTTCAAAAGGACCTCACCAGCATCGCGGCCCATGGGACACACTCGGCTCTGGCACAGCGGTGCCCCGAGTCGTTCAAGTCCCTAAGGCTCCATAACCGGTCGAGTGCCCCTCACAGTGGTTCTTAAACCCTCGAGGTGGTTCAAAAGGACCTCGCGGCATCGGCCCAAAGATTCCATAACTGGTCGAGCCCCTCGCAGCGGTTCTTAAACCCCCGAGGTGGTTCAAAAGGACCTCGTCGGCATCGCGGCCCATGGGACACCACTCGGCCCCGGCACGGCGGTGCCCCCGAGTCGTTCAAGTCCCTAAGGCTCCGTAACCGGTCGAGTCACCCCTCGCAGTGGTTCTTAAACCCCAAGGTGGTTCAAAAGGACCTCGCCGGCATGCGGCCCATGGGACACCACTCGGCCCCGCGGTGGTGCCCCCGAGTCGTTCAAGTCCCTAAGGCTCCATAACCGGTCGAGTCGCCCCTCGCATGGTTCTTAAACTCCCGAGGTGGTTCAAAGGACCTCACGGCATCGCGGCCCATGGGACACCACTCGGCCCTGGCACGGCGGTGCCCCCGAGTCGTTCAAGTCCCTAAGGCTCCGTAACCGGTCGAGTCGCCCCTTGCAGCGGTTCTTAAACCCCCGAGGTGGTTCAAAAGGACTCGCTGGCATCGCGCCCATGGGACACCACTCGGCCCCGGCACGGCGGTGCCCCCGAGTCGTTCAGTCCCTAAGGCTCCGTAACAGTCGAGTCGCCCCTCGCAGCAGTTCTTAAACCCCCGAGGTGGTTCAAAAGGACCTCATTGGCATCACGGCCCATGGGACACCACTCGGCCTCAGCACGGCGGTGCCCCTGAGTCGTTCAAGTCCCTAAGGCTTTGTAACCGGCCGAGTCCCCTTGCAGCGGTTCTTAAACCTCCGAGATGATTCAAAGGAAACCTGATGACTCTCAACTCTCAGTCACCCTTCGGGGTTCAAAAGGAACCTGATGACTCTTAGCTCTCGGTCACCTTTTGGGGCTTAGGAGGCTCCTAACAACCATGATTTTACTTCAACAGTCTCTAGAGTGCTAGGCGTTCGCCTCTGGGTTCGGCCCTGGCCTCAAATTGCTGCCCGGCACTGGCCTCAAGCTCGCGCACTAGTCTCACTCTAGTCGGCCTCGCCCTGGCTCTTCCCTTCAAACTCAACCCCGACATGCAAATCATTGGGACAGTCCAAAGACGGAGCCCATCGACACCTTAGTTAAAAAGGCGTCACTCAGTTTCGCACCACCTCCAGTGAACTTCGCCCGCCGATGCAGCCTTCGGAGTTAATCACCAAGGTACCCCCATAAGTTCAACGGCTTCATGCCCATCCAAGTGGACTCTTAAGTTCACAAGTTTACAGTGCGTCCGGCCACCGCAAAAATAAACAGCAAAGAGAAAGCTTTAAAGAAGTTCCTAAACGACTGTGGCCGGCGTTAAATTACCTCAACTGTCTTGAAGTCTATTCAGCGGTGTGAGTTCCTGAAGACCTATTTGGACACTATCAGATATAAGTACCAGGATCTGCCATGGCACTTTCAACATGCATGGTACCTTACAAATAGGGGAACAAAGCATCTGGAAAATGGTTCTCTTTTCATTAAGTACTTCATAATAGTTACAAAATTCAACCCGGGGTCGAGTACAAAAGAAGAGGAAAAGATACAAAATTTCCTAGGGCCCACTCGGCCCCGGTTCCTCTCCGGCCTCTTCCTCCTCCACCGTCTCCTCGTCGTTAGGACCCCGGGCTGAATCTTTTCGAGGTCGGAGCTGCTAACATTGAAGGCTGCGGACACTTTCTCCTTGCAAAATTCGAAGCCCTTTGTATAGGCATCGAAGCTGGCCTCCAAAACCTCCTGCTCGAACTCCGCCGAGGCCTTAAAATCGGCACGACTTTGGTCACTCTGGCCTCGGCCTCTCGGGTCTGTGCCTTCGCCTTGGCCTTGGTCTCCGGATCTGCGCCTCTGCCCTGGCTTCGACCTCCCGGGCTCATGCTTCGGCATTGGCCTCAGCCTCCCTGGCACGCGCCTCTGCTTCCCAGGCCTTGTTCTCTGCCTTCTCGACGCAAGCGCTGGCCTCATGAGCATGGGCCTCCGCCCGGCCCGCTCATGCCCGACATCAACCGCCGCCGCCTCCGCTGTGGCAGCTCTCTCCATCGCTGCCCGAGCCTCGCCCGCGCCGCGTCGGCCTAGCCTTCCGCATGCTGGAGCTGGCGATGTAGCTCCTCTATCTCGGCCCTGGTTGAGTCCAGCCTGGATGAGACAAGGGACAGCTGGGTCACGGCCGCAAAGGCTCGGCCGCCTTCAACTTCGGCTCGGCGCTCCGCTTCCTTCAACCGGCCACCAAGGTCCTCCTCCCGGACCTTGGCCTCCTCCTGCTGCCGAGCCAGCTTCTCGGACAGTGCACGGGCCTGCTCCTTGTACTTATTGGCCCGCCCGATGGTGAGCGCGAGCGCCTCCCTGTATGAGTCGCCGCGCGAAGGGCAAAGGCCCGTTGAACAACTGCGCCAAGGGAGCCCATCAGCCAAAGATCGACTAAAATATATTAAAAGGAGATTATGTTCGAAGGGTTACCTGAAGTACATTGACCATAACCATGTCAAGGAGGGCGGCCTGAGACTGCCACCCTATCTCCTCGTCGTCGCCGAGGTTCGCGCCCTTGACAGCAAGGCGGAGGCCCGCCCCGTCTTCCATGGTGAGCAGCCTGGGCGCCGGCCTTGCTAGCCCCCCCAGCGGCTCATCCAGTGGCTGCTATGTCGAGTGGTGTGCGGATCACCGAGACGAGCTCCTCTTCTCGGCCCGGTGCTCACTGGACCTCGTCGCCCCGGCCCTGGAGCTCCTAGCGGCAGCCTCCCCTTCTCCACCAATGGGAAGCGCCTCCTCTGTCTCCGACTCGACGGGAGCCGGAGGGCTTCTAACAATTGCCACCTGCCCCGCCTCGGCTAAACCGGCGGCGGCAGGGACTTCCTCTTCGGGATCCAAAACCACCACGGCTGCCTCGTGGTGGCCGGGATCTCCCCTTCCTCCGTCTCGGCCCCGGCTGGCCCGGGGACTACTCCTTCGCCGGTGCCTCCTTAACCGGCTCCTCCACAGGTGCTCGGACTAGGGAGGCTTCTGGTGTTTCGGCCGGTTCGGCACGAGCTCCCCTTCATGCCCTCTTGACCGGCCTCGCCTACTCGTTGGTCGCTCATTTCTTTTGGCGCGCAAGGGCCTCAAATTTCTCTGCAGGAAACCTCATAGCTGCATAAAAAATAAAAGTTAGTACGCAAAAAAAAGAGGGAAAAGAAAAGAAGAAAAGGAAATTTCTATAAAATGGGCAAAAGCAATGTCCGACCGAAGGCGAGAAGGAAGGATGTCTGTGCTCACCGACTGCCGGAGCTAACTCAGCCTCGTACAAGTTCTCCTCGGATAGGAGGTCCTTGTAAGAAGGATCCGGGAGTTAGAGAAATGGCGAAAGAGCTCTCCATCCTTATCATTTACGGTTGAATTTTCATTGGAGCTAACATCGGTTCCCCCCACTCAGTCCTCACTCCCTCTACAAGGGGAAAAGAAACCGGGACTTCCACCCCCTAATTTTGGACGGAAGACCCAATGGGAGAGCCCTACCCGGCCTGGCGGTGAACACCCACCAGGCCCTCTCACCCTGACGACGGAGTTTGTAAAGAGCCCGGAACAGGGACAAGCTGGCCGCGGACCCCTGGAAATGGCAAAGGATGACGAAGGCGTAGAAGATCCGAATTGAGTTCGGAGTCAACTGCGCCGGTACTAACCTATACCTATTCAAAAGGTTCAGGAAGAAGGGATGGAAAGGAAGCTGCAGCCCGCACCTAAAAAACTCCTCGTACAGAGCAACCCGTCCCGGGAGGACGGAGTTCACTCTGTCATTGGGGCCCGCGCGGACAAGCGGATGAAGTCTGGGACCTTATACATGGCCCTAATGGCCTCTACCTCTCGGGGGTTATGGTGGAAGCAATCCCCCCCGGCCCCGCCGGGTCAAGGCTAGTTACCGAAGGAGACGCCGGACGACGGAAAGAAATGGGAACTACTCTCACCGGGGAAGAAGACGGGTCTACTACTGGTCTCTTGCCCTCTCTAATGGCTTCATGGTCCATGGATCAAAGGTCGAAGGTGAAAAATGGGAACTAACCTGGGAATTTGTTAAGAAGACGAAGGCTGAAGGTCTCGGATTGCAAGGGAGCCCGAGAGGGAAGGAGGCAGGAGGGCAATGGCAGTGTAAAGCTCTCCCCGAGCCCAGGGGGTGCCTTTTATACCCCAATTTCAAACTGCTCTGCCCATGATTGGCCATGTGGCCCTCGCCTATTGTGCCGCATCCCGAAGCGCCGGCCATTTCGCCCATGCCCGAGGCGCCCCGCCTCGATTCCACCAAAGAGCGGGGTCTTCGGCCAATAGTAATGCTTGAAGAACGGAGCAGCAATGATGACTCCTACCTTTTTCCATCCACCGAGAAGCACCCCCTCAAATCGTCCGGGGCCGACGTCAGCGCCCACCTACCGCATAATTACGAAAGATCTTCGAGGTGACATCGCTTCGGGAAGGCGCGCCGATCTACCCGCCATTTAAGGAACCCGTAATCGGTTGTCATAGTCTTTGAATTTTCGTGCCCCTTTCGCCAAAGGACGGCTGGCGCGTGGACCTTCGCGCTCAGGAGCGGGGGGTCTTCTGATGTGGCCAATGATGTAGCTAATAAAGCCACAGGAGTAATCATGACAAAATCAACCACGTGGCACAAGCGCGCCCCCGTCCGCCCCGGCTTCTCCAAAGCATGCCATGGTGGCCCCGACCTCTCTAGGTCGGCCCCGTCCGCCCCGGCTTCTCCAAAGCATGTCGTAGCAGCTCCGACCTCTCCAGGTCGGCCCGTCCGCTTCGGCTTCTCCAAGGCATGCCGTGGCGGCTCCAACCTCTCCAGGTCGGCCCCGTCCGCCCCGGCTTCTCCAAGGCGTGCCGTGGCGGCCCCGACCTCCCCAGGTCAGGCCCGTCCGCCCCGGCTTCTCCAAGGCGTGCCGTGGCGGCCCCGACCTCCCCAGGTCAGCCCCATCCGCCCCGGCTTCTCCAAAGCATGCTGTGGCGGCCCCAACCTCTCCAGGTCGGCCTCGCCTGCCCCAGCTTTTTCAAGGCATGCCGTGGCGGCCCACCTCCCCAGGTTGGCCCCGTCCACCCCGGATTCTCCAAGGCATGCCGTGGCAGCCCCGACCTCCCATGTTGGTCCCGTTCGCTTCGGCTTCTCCAGAGCATGCTGTGGCCCCGACCTCTCCAAGTCGGCCCCGTCCGCCCTGGCTTCTCCAAGGCGTGCCGTGGCGGCCCGACTTCCCCAGGTCGGCCCCGTCCGCCCCGGCTTCTCCAGAGCATGCCGTGGCGGCCCCGACCTCTTCAGGTCGGCTCCGTTCGCCCCGGCTTCTCCAAGGCATGCCGTGGCGGCCCCGACCTCCCCAGGTCGGCCCCGTCCGCCCTGGCTTCTCCAAGGCGTGCCATGGCAGCCCCGATCTCCCAAGGTTGGCCCCGTCCGCCCCAGCTTCTCCAGAGCATGCCGTGGCGGCCCCGACCTCTTTAGGTTAGCCCTGCACCTGCCAAAACCACCAACCGTCTAACCCGCTCAGACAGGCATCTCCTGACCATGCTGTTGATGGGACCAGGCCCACCTACCAGCCAATTCCGCCGACTGATGGGACTTGGCTCACCAACCGCTGGCTTTCCCTCTCGATGGGATGGGACCCACCAACCAGCCTAAGTTCACGTAACCCCCACATGTCTCGCAGACATTCCCTCCTCACGGAATGTCACACGCTTGAACCCATGCAAATTTCAACAGTCTATAAAAGGATAAGTCCACAAGAGATTCATGTATGCTAACATAAGCACTCTCACTTCTCTACCCAGAGAAACTCTACCTCTAAGAGTTCTCTCGACCTTAAAGGGCTCTTTCGAGCTCTTCTTCGGCTGTGACCTCAATCGCTGACTTAGGCGTCGAGGGTTCCCACTGGAGAACCCCTTCGGTCTTGAAACTTCTTGCAGATTTTCGGCCGTCTGAGAATCTCATCTGTATCGGATCAAGCTTCCCGGCGTTCACATCGGCGATCGTGCATCATCACTTACGACAATGCATGGAAGATATCAGACAAATCCATCTCGAAGTCCTCAACGATCAAACCTCACAAATATGAATCTAAATTCAATTCTCTAAAGCGATAACCAAGAATCCTACCCCAGAATAATATATATATGGCCAAAAATCAATGCAACGGTGCTTAACATCCAACGCATCCAAGCGAAAAGACCAACTTTGAGCTCTTATCGCACTCCAATCCTGTGAGGCTGTATTTGAAACAAGGGATAAGGAATAATCAGAGAATATCTTTTTTATTCGTAAAAATTATAATTATAATTCTGAAAAAAATTAATCAAAAGAATAGTTCATGATTAAACCTGAATTATCCCAAATTTTTTCCTTACAAAACACAAAAAAAACTAGAGTTATCGAAAAAATTATTATTTAAAAAATTATTATTATTTTAATTATTTTTTAAATAAATACTATTTTATATATTTATTTAGAAATATCTTTTTGAAAATCAAACACTTAGCATTCACATGGCAATCCAAATTCGATCCACACGATACCTGCCTTCTAGTAATCCAAATGAGATGCTTCAAAGACTTTTCGAACTTGTACCCAAAAAAAAAAGAAAGAAAAAAAAGTCTTTTCGAACTCCGGTTCGAAAGGTTTTCGGACAGCTGAGCCGGTTTTTGGTTTTCTATCAAATTTAAATCCCTGAGTTATATATATATATATATATATATATATATATATATATATATATATATATATTAAAAGCTAATTTAAAAAAGCAATTATTATTTGACCATTACGTTATTATAATAATTGTTGAATGCTAAAAATAATGATCCTTATTTTATATTTATACTATTTCTATAAATATAATATTTTAAAAATAAAAGGAGTTTGTATCATTAAAAATGTATTTTTTTGAATAAATATTGATTTGGATCATAATGAAGTTACTTTTCGATAAGTCAAAAAAAAGTTTAAAATTTATACGTTTCAATTCTATGATTGATTGATTTTAAATTAAAAATAACGATAAAATAAATAGAATACATGTACTAGATAAAAATTTTACTTTAAAAAGTTTAATTGATTTGGAATTGTAGATTAAAAAAAATGAAATATTTGTTAAAAAAATTGAGTTCAATCATGAAATCTTTTTAAAAATAATAAAATCAAATAAAACAGTATTATATGTTAGATTAATTTTAAATCAAGACTTATTATCCTTTAATTTTATGTTTAAATATAGACTTTTTATTCTAGTTTTATATTATTAAATTTAAATTTTAAATTATTAGTTGTAAGTTAAAAATAATGATAAGATAGTAAATATATTAGATTAAAAATATTTTTTTGCTCTATCCCTGACTATAATAATATACTATTCATATCTAATTGTAAATGGCCATAGGTCATGATAATTTGATATTGAGAAGGTTACATGTTCCAATCCTACTTTAGCTAAAAAAAAAGATATATTATTATTTAAAACTTAAATCTAATAATATAGAATAAAATAAGGTCATATTTTTAAAATATTTTTCTTTTTTTTAGCCTGTGAATTTGATCATTTGGAAGGACATTTAGCTTTTTCAATATACATGTATAAGAAGAAATAGTTTATTGCATTTGGGATGATGTTGTAATGTAAAATATTTATTGAAATAATTCATATAACAAAAAAGTTGGATTTTAATTAGATTAAATGCTAATTAATGTAGTGGTCTATATGACATAAAAAGATATATTTTAGTCTTTTAGTCAAACCTTCTCGAGTTTATTTATATATTAAAATAACCTTTTGAATAGTCATCGTCTGATGTGGCAATCATATTTGGTTAGATTATTTCGAATTTGAATCATAAAAATTAAACTCTAATATTAGGCAATCGAGTTAAAGTCATAGGTCATTTAAGTTTATTTCTTGTAAAGAATTGGATACACTCTTCTTCTTTCTTGTTCTTTTTAAATAATTTTTATTACCAATTCAATCATTTCTTTCTTTTTTTTTAACCTGTTTGTTACCTAACTGTTAGAACAACTGGGCATAAAATTATAATATTATTAAATATTAATAAAATAGTTATAAACTTATAAAATATTAACATATTATTATTAGCTCATAAAAATGTACTTTTACAATCAGGTAAATATCAATATCAAATTGTTAATAAGATCATAAATTAAAATAAGCAAATGTTGAAATATGCTTGATTCCATAAAAAAAAAAAAAAAAAAAAGTTAAGGCCATGCCTAATTCTATACTTCATCTTCTTCTTTCAAGAGTGTTTAAAGCTCAAGTACTCAACTCAAAAAATACACTTCTAATCCCATTAATTGTCAAGTCTCATCAGCATTAACTATATCATATATCAAAATATAATACTAAAATATTAATTATGTAAACAATCTAATTAATAATTTATAAAATTATAAATATCTCCTAAATAAAATTTTAAATTTTAAAACAAATAAAATATAAAATATACCTTATTCAATTAGTTATGATTGATGATTAAAGACGGTATATTTTTTTACCATTCTCAAATTAACCATAAAAATCGTCTAAAACAATCCTAACCTTATTTAATTGGGATGGGTTAGGGCTCGATTCATCGATTGAGTCAGATTTTTGCTATCTCATTATAATTTGATTAATACTGAATGGGGACATATCTTAGTTATTGTAATCATTGTAGGAGTTGATAATATTTCTTGATATGACTGATCCCACATCGTCAAAATAGAAGGTAACGGCGGCTATTGACTCCGGGACCCTCTCAGGGTCGGATGCATCAGCATTCCTCCACCCCTGGGACCCTCTCGGGGTCGCTGGGTGGGGCCATCAGTCCTCGACCCCGGGACCTTCTCGGGGTCAGGGTGCATCAGCATTCCCCTACCCCCGGGACCCCCTCGGGGTCGCTGGGTAGGGTCATCAGTCCTTGATCCTAGGACCCTCTCGGGTCGAGGTGCATCAGCATTCCTCCACCCGGGACCCCCTCGGGGTCGCTGGGTGGGGCCATCAGTCCTTGACCCCGGGACCCTCTCGGGGTCGGGGTGCATCAGCATTCCCCCACCCCGGGACCCCCTCGGGGTCGCTGGGTGGGGCCATCAGTCCTCGACCCCGGGACCTTCTCGGGATCGGGTGCATCAATATTCCCCCACCCCCGGAACCCCCTCGGGGTCCAGGATGGGGTCATCAGTCCTTGACTCCGGGACCCTCTCGGGATCGGGGTGCATCAGCATTCCCCCATCCCCGGGACCTCCTCGGGGTCGCTGGGTGGGGCCATCAGTCCTCGACCCCGGGACCTTCTCGGGTCGGGGTGCATCAGCATTCCCCCACCCCCGGGACCCCCTCGGGTCGCAGGTGGGGGCATCAGTCCTTGACTCCGGGACCCTCTCGGAGTCGAGGTGCATCAGCATTCCCCCACCCCCGAACCCCCTCGGGGTCGCTGGGTGGGTCATCAGTCCTTGACCCCGGGACCCTCTCGGGGTCGGGGTGCATCAGCATTCCCCCACCCCCGGGACCCCCTCGGGGTCGCTGGGTGGGGCCATCAGTCCTCGACCCCGGGACCTTCTCCGAGGTCGGGGTGCATCAGCATTCCCCCACCCCCGGGACCCCCTCGGGGTCGCAGGGTGGGGTCATCAGTCCTTGACCCCGGGACCCTCTCGGGATCGGGGTGCATCAGCATTTCCCCATCCCGGGACCTCCTCGGGGTCGCTAGGTGGGGCCATCAGTCCTCGACCCCGGGACCTTCTCGGGGTCGGGGTACATCAGCATTCCCCCACCCCCGGGAACCCCTCGGGATCGCAGGGTGGGGTCATCAGTCCTTGACTCCGGGACCCTCTCGGGGTCGAGGTGCATCAGATTACCCCCCCCCCGGGGGTCGCTGGGTGGGGTCATCAGTCCTTGACCCCGGGACCCTCTCGGGGTCGGGGTGCATCAGGATTCCCCCACCCCCGGGACCCCCTCGGGGTCGCTGGGTAGGGTCATCAGTCCTTGACCCCGGGACCCTCTCGGGGTCGGGGTGCATCAGCATTCCCCCACCCCCGGGACCCCTCAGGGTCGCTGGGTGGGGTCATCAGTCCTTGACCCCGGACCCTCTCGGGGTCGGGGTGCTGGCATTTCCTTATCCCCGTGACCCTTACCGACCTCGGGTGCGCCAATATTCTCCCACCCCTGGGACCCCCTCCGACTCCAGGATGGGGAGTCATCAGCGATCAGCATGCAACTCAACTGCCAAGGAAAACGATAACTACCAGGTTGCACGGTGCTCACACATAATTTTCAGCGCATGGTTATGCCTCGCCACGGCGTACGATTCGGTACTCCCGTGATTGCGCCCCGTTACGGAGGGTCATGCCTCATAACGGTGTTTGGCGCGTTGCATGCCCCTGTGCATGGCCATGCCTCGCCACAGCGTACGATTCGATACTCCCGTGATTGCGCCCCGTTACAGAGGGCCATGCCTCATAACGGTGTTTGGCGCGTTGCATGTCCCTGTGCATCACCATGCCTCGCTACGGCGTACAATTCGCTACCGCTGGCAATGGTGCCCGGTCATATCAACCGGCGGCATGCACTGAACGCCTTCACAGCTACCGGATACGTATGATATCACACGCAGCGATGGTACGATGGTGATCTTCTAGAGCTGTAAGCTAGGGTATTCGGACAGGTATAAAGGCACGTGCTCACGCTGTAAGTGGGATCTAAACTCTGGTTTTCTGACGTTTGAGGAAGGTGACTTGGCGTCTGATGGGAGTTTGTTGTAGGGAAATAATGCTTTTTATTGATAGCTCGGCTGGAGGTAGAGAGATATTCACATGCATGCGTTTTAATGTGACAGCCTAAATGAATCGGACTTCAAAAGGCTTGCAATGGACTGCGAGATCAAGTCAGAGGGCCAGAGGAATGTAACAATGTAGATTGTATTGCCAATTCGGGCCTCCAAACCTTCAACCCAACGTTACTCCCATATACTGTCGTATTAAAGCCAGAAAAGAAGAAAATTTGGGTTTATCCTTTGGATCCCATGTAGTAGAATAAATTAAAAAAAGTTTGCTGCACGGCAGGAGCTACACTATGTGCGATGCGCATATGCCAAAAATATATATATATATATTCTTAGCATATATGTTTGCACACGCGTTATCCGTTAATCATTGGGTGCAATGTGTGTAATCTGCATCGCGCTTGGTCGTAAAGACTTTTTTATAAATTATGAGCCAACTGAATATGATCGAGCTAAGGAGTTGAGATTGTTCATGCAGAGAACAAAAGGCCTCAACTGGATAACAAGTAGGCAAGTCTTTATTTGTTATCATCCTATCTTGACCTTACTGTCATAAATCTTATACAACTCTTTTTTAATCAATAATCATGGGTCCAACAAATCATAATTCCTTTTTTTTAAAGCAAAATAATGCTGCATGGCTTCGGTAAAGTAAAAACAAATATATTTTTTTTGTCATTGGCCAGAGACAATAGGTGCAATTCACAAATCTGTTACCAAACACCATTAATCTTATTAAATATTAACTCTTTTTAATAGCCATAAGTTTTACGGGAGATACTTTTTTCAAAAAAAAAAAAAAAAAAAAAGCAAATTGCTGAGGTGTGACTCTCATAAAGTAAACATAAATAATCCTATGTGATGGCTAAAAAAATTTAGTATAATTGATTCACCATCAAATAAAATAAATTAGATTAAACTAAAAATTAAAGCTACCTTTTCAAGCATAATTGTTAGAGCCGGAACGATTGATTGAATTAGAATACAGAGGTCAAGTCGATTCTAACGTAAAACTGAATATGTGATTTCATTAATTCAATTTGAATCGAATAAAAATATAAATTATATTAATTTTAATTTTTTTATTAATATAAAATATTTTTATATTAAAATAATTAATCAAACATTATTACAATGGGGGGGGGCAAAACAGTCTCACGACAATGGAATATCCGAGGATAATGGATAATAGAGGGCAGCCATCCAATCCAACCAAGAAGCGCAGAAGAAGTCCGACAAATTAAGTTGGGGGAGGGAGAAGAGAAATGGATGCCACCGCGGTAGCTTCTTCCACCTTCCACCCCAAATCATTCTTCCACCCGAGAAAGCCATCCTTCCAGACCCAACCCTTCCTCCTGCTAACCGGTCCCGTACGTCTCCGACCTCTCACCCTCCGCGCAACCGGCCCTTCAGCCGGCACCGACAACGGAGAGGCCAACGTTAATGATGACAACAAGAGAAAGAGAAAGAGAAAGCCGGAGCCACCGCAGCTCCGCCTCGACCGCCACCAACCACTCTCAACATCAAGTACCGGCGGCGCCGATCGAGGAACCAAGCAAGGCAGCAGGAGCAGCAACAAAGCGTGAAGAAGCCTCCGGCGCCTCCTAAGGAGTGGGACTCCATGACGCTGGGCGAGAAGGCGGCGGAGCTCTACGTCGGGGAGAAAGGCCTCCTCTTCTGGCTCAATAAGTTCGCCTACGCTTCCATCTTCGTCATCATTGGCGGTGGATCCTCTTCCGCTTTGTCGGCCCCTTGTTCGGTCTCTATGAGCTTGATTCACCTCCGTTATCTCCATCCACCATGCTCAAAAGCTCATCATAGCTAATTTTTACCATCTTCTGTATCGATGAGATGATATGCTATCTCTTAATAAGAGCCAACAACCACTTGTGTCAATATTAATTTCTATCCATATATACAGCTCACCAGCTTATCACAGGATCCTTATTAATTCTGGATCTTCAAATTCTCAAAATTTTTTTTTTTTTTCTGTTGCAAGTACTTTATTAATTAAATATGATGAAAATTAAATGACAATCTAACATAAAACGAGGTCTATCGGATTCTGATCTTTCTTGGCTGTCGACCTGTTTTGGTTCTTTAATTACTTGGAATTGTATGGCTGAGTCCTGAAGCAGCTGATGATGCCTATTACTGTTTGGCTGGCGAAACAGCCGGTGGAAGACCACCAGCCTTCGTGGGTTCTAAAATTGCTGCTGGCTCTTGCAAGGGCTCATGGGAGGTGCTTGTGATGGCCGCTGAGGTTGCTGAGAGGCTGCTGCTGGTTGGGACTGGAGGCGATTGACAAATTTGCTGTGACTGCTGCTGCTGCTGCTGCTGTTACAATAACCTCAATGAGACAGGATATATATATATATATATCCAATTCTCGGAAATATAACATCGTTGGGTGGGTGAAGGTTGCTTGATAAAAATAAAAATCAATTAAGAGTGGTAAGAACAATTTAAGCTAAGAGATCATGCATGCATGTAAGTGGGGGAATCAAATGGAACCAAACAAACGGAATACTTGAAAAATACTAAAAGGAATTGCAGTGAAATGACAGCTGAGGGATCACCCATATCCTGCAGGCGCTTTGCATGGTAAGCATCAAGCAGACAGATGTTAATCTTCATATCAACAATGGCAACATGATATATAAAGGAAAGTGAGAGATATAGGCGTACTAAAATTCAAATCTCAAGCACATTACACAGCATGAGAGCTAGGCAATTCTACGGTAAGAAGGGTGGATGAGCTGATGATGCACACTTAGGAAGGCAGCCATAAAGCCCCAACCCGGACAGTACAATAAGCTATCAAGAATTAAAGATATACTTGGTAAGCATGCAGGCCTGAAGAGTGGAAGCATGGTGTAGAATAGTCTACAACTTATGCATGCATTAATTAAGATTATAGTCTACAACTTATGAATACATTAAGATCCAATGGAGGAGGATAGGAGAGGTATGTTTTGTAGGCTTAATAAAGAAGAAACTTGAGTTGCAAGGAGTAAACATGGATTGGATTTGAAAGTCATATATTATATCAAGGGACCAGATACTATAAAACAAGCTGAAAAAAGAAGAACAAAAATAACAAACAATAGTCTCCATATACAGATGTGTCTAAAGCAACAGCACCAATTCATCAAAACTAATTTTAAATTGGCATAACATGTAATTCCTCCACTAATACTGTTCAACATCAAGTTCCAATAATTGCATTCCTTTCACTCATGAGCAACAAGTATCATAGGCATGTCTTTTGCACAACTTAAGCCATGGTGACATATCTGAAAAATTGTTCTTTAACAATGAATCCAAGAGTTTGCTCATGATGATCATCTTTGTCAAGATCTTACAATCACGGTCTGGATCTAAATGTTCTTCAGCCATTTGAACCAGATTCATATTGCATCGAGATCAGAGACTGTGTCTGAAGACCTATATATAATAGCCAATGCATGATTAACAAGCTTTTAAAACATCACATCAGCAATCTAGCTACTTGGAACGTGTAATTAAGAGCAAAAACCTAGGGTCAAAATTTCATCTCTTCTACAACTTTTTAAATATGGTTTCTTTACTTCTACAAGCCTTTAGAGGAGAATTGAAGCTAAATTTCGTTCGCTCGAATGCACTTTGGCCCCTATGGAATCACAATTCCTTCATTGAACTGAATGGTGATTTTACTAGGATAAAAACCAATTAACAATATTTATGATATAAAATAGCAATAAATAATATATTTGTTATGAATTAATCACTAGAAATTATTAAATAAAATAAAAATAAATAATTTTATCATTGTTTTTAATAAGAAAAAGGGGAAAAAATAACAAAATAATTTGAAAAAAAGGAAAGAGAAAGGGAAAGAGAAGCGATAAATAAATAATGAAATAAAGAAAAGAAGATGAAATATAAAGAAAAGAAGAAACACTCAACCATACAAAGCCAAAAATAAATGGCAGGCATATCCAAATCTTTCTGTCAATAGGTACCTGAACAGTTCGTGCTCTTGGCGCCTGTGATTGTGAGTAAACATATTGCAAAATTTCGATAAATCTCGTCTGGCCATAGCTCCAAGCCTTTTGCCAATATATCACCAAAATTTCACTGCACCTTGTTTTCAATTCAAGCAAACGACGATCAATTTCAGTCTCATGCTTCGAGATATATGGCCGAAAGAATGCATCATAGACATATGTCGTGCCTGTCAAACTCAAACTAATCAGAATAGACGAGGGAGACAAGGGAGAAAGGACAAAGAATATCAAAGAATATCATACCCTTGTTTTAGGATGCCAGAGATACACAATGAATGCTAGCTTTGCTTCACTGTACATTGGCAGCCTTCACAAAAAGCAAAGATAAGATCCGCATCAAAACTCAATAAAACAGGGAATTCAGCATGTTAAAAAAATATATATATATTTCTTCATGAATAATAACAATCCTATTTACCATGAAATTAAAATATCTCCAGCCCTTTCGAAGACTGTCACAATTGCAACCAAAATCCTGCAAGAAATCAAAATGAAATATTTCTTCTAACGAAAAGCATTGCGTCCAATTTTCAATTGCATGCAATATAAAAAAGCAGATGAATTTACCAGTACTGACACCAAAATAGCAGCTGCTCGGTGTCCAGCTTGTTCAATTCTAAGGTTTTATAGCATTCGTATGCCGGATAGACATAGCCAAGAAGCATCCTATCGATACAAAACGCAGGAAAATTTCATTTAGCATTCACTTCTTCTTAATTATTTCTCACAGTGTGCTTCCAACTGCGGATAACACAAGGCCTCTTTCAAGAAAATTCAGGTAGGAATCATAGCAATGACTTACACAGAAGCTCTAGCGAGAAATAATCCCATCATCTTGGCACTAATTAGAAGCAAGCGCCTCAGGAGCTCTCTTTATCACCGACCTAGCTAATCAAACGAAGAGGAGATAACTTTAAATCAAATTACTAAAACTGCCTCTTAAATCATATATCATAACAACAAAACCAATGGATCGAAGAAAAACAAACCAAACAAATCCAAAATCCAGGGCTTATCAAATTTAATAAAAACTCGATCAAAAGCAAAACAAAATGAAGGGATGAAAACATCGCAGAGTCTTACCACACAACTAGGGCCAAAAAAACAAAACAAAACAAAAACAACGAATAGGAGGAACAAAAAGAAAAAAAATCCCAACTTGAAGGATTCGAGCAAATCTCTACTGGAGAAAAAGGGGCCAAAATCTACCAGCATTCATTAAAAAACGAACGAACGAACGAACGAACAAAAAAAAAAAGAAAGAAAAACAAGCAAATCAAAACAAAGCTTAACCAAAAATCTGAGACGGTTTCGATCATAAAAGCGACGTCCTTTCGCTAATGATCAGAGACAGAGAGACTCCGGCGAGGACAAGCAAGCGCGCGAGCGAGAGATAGAGGCCAGCCTCCTCCAAAATAACCGAACGGGTCCGTTGGGATATATAGAGAGGGATCGGAGTCGGTTGGCGAGGAGCCTCGAATCGCCGTACCGCCCCGAGATGGAGGACCGGTGCGAGAGTCGAGAGCCTCCAGACCACCACCGCCCAAAACTCTCGTCTCGTCTCGTCTCGTCTCGTCTCTCTCCCTTTTCTACCGGATTTGGGACGCATGAGCGTTCAAAAATCAAGCCGCCGATTACTTCGTACTGCGCCGTTGGATCCACACGATCAACCGACTTGGGGGGCCTATAGATCGGACGGACGTCTGTCAACCCTTTTGGCCTCTGGACGGCACGGCATACGTACGTGCATGCATGAACGAGAGGGTATGATGAACCTCTCTGGTCCCATCTATGATTCTGTTAGACAGCTGTTAGTATAATCTCTCTCTCTATACTTCCACGGCTCCAATACATTCTCTGTTCTCTTTTCTGGACGTCCCACAAGAGAAGGGTTAGTCAAGGGCGCATCCTTCTGGACCACGTCCATTCATGGATGGAGAGAGTCCAGAGATGGGATGCCACGCACTGTAGGTTGATGGGCTCATGGGAGGCTGCAGCCTTTTGCTGCGGCTGATCGATGGAATCCTTTAAAATAGGATAACAGTTTCGTGAGAGGTTACTGGGATTTTCATGGAGCATGTATGTGATGTAGGATTATTTGAAACGTGATGTTTTCTCTTCTTCTTTTTTTTTCTTTTCAACTTATACTCAGTTCCATGCTTTGCTTTAAAGGGAGCTTTGCGTGGAGAGTAGGATAGAAGGAGCATCATATACCATGGCCAGAAAGCTTCTTTGACTGGTCACGCTCGTAAAGGTAAGAATGATGACTAGCTTGCTTGCCATCTCATCGGGAAAATTTTCGAAGGGAGGAACTAGAAAGTCTCGCAATGCTAGAAAAGTATTAAAGAAAGTTTCAAACGCATGGAAGGAATACAAAAACTTTAAGGAAGTGTTTGGATGCAGGAATAAGACATGGAATAGGCCGTTATTTCATTTTATTTCTTTTAAACACAATGAAAAAGAAGCATGAGTCCACTAAAATTAGTATTCTAGTCAACGGGCTTATACCCAATTTTTTATTCCATGATACCATGTAATAGCTCCTATTCCCACTACAGCTATTCTAGAGGCACCAATGAAATTAAATTAAATTTATTTATTTATAATATAATTTAAAATTAAATAAATTTATTAATAGAAAATAATAAATTAAGTATGTTATTTTTTTCTTTATTAATATAAAATAATTTATTAAATATGTTCTTATATTTTTATTAATAATAATTAATTTATTGCCTTATTTATTAATAAATAATAATTTATTCAAGTCATTTTAAAAATAAAAATTGATAAACCATTTTTATTGGAAGGGGTATCTTTAAAATTTCTGAAAAATTCTTCATCTATTCCTACTGGAATACATGCTTATTCCCATATCATCCAAACATCATTTGGAATAATACTGCATTAATTGCACTGAAATAACATGAAATACCAAATTTTTATCCAAACAGAAATCTGAAATAAAAAGGGAAATAAGCTATTTCTGGGGAATTCGTATTTCTATTTTTGAAATAACTTTTTGACATCCAAACACTACCTAAACGTCTTTGTGAAGCTAATACCTATCCTCTTAGCTAGCTATTATTT
The DNA here is from genome assembly GCA_900491605.1 of Calamus simplicifolius. Lineage (NCBI taxonomy): Eukaryota > Viridiplantae > Streptophyta > Magnoliopsida > Arecales > Arecaceae > Calamus > Calamus simplicifolius. The sequence continues at coordinate 462,195 of UESW01004935.1, read as the reverse complement.
ACTTCAGCAATAATTCAAAGGGAGAAGTATATCTAAAACAACTAGCTATTATTTGAAGGCAGTCATTGCTCGGAGCCTATCACGATGGGTTCCGTTGGAAGCTTTCGTGAGGGAGCTTCATCGAGCAGGTGTCTTCGGCTATGTGGAGACTGTAAGCTTAGCACATCGCCACCACCTCCTCCGTTTCTCTGATCCTACTGCAAAAGCTCAAGTCCTTGGCAGCCCTGGGTCGTCAATGGACAAAATATGGCTGTGGAGGATTGGCGCCCGCAGTTCGGTCCCTCGCCCGATTCTCTGTCCTCTGCTCTGCTATGGATCCGATTGCCATCCCTTCTGATTGAGTTCTGGGCAGAAGGAATTGTGAGCTCTATCCTCTCTGTGGCTGGCGACTTCTTATACCTTGACTCTGCAACGAAGGATAGGAAGCGTGGTGGGTTTGCTCGAGCTTGCGTCCATGTTGATCTCAGCAAACCACTGCGGTCGGGAGTGAGGGTGAGAGGCAGTGGAGCTCCGTTCTGGCAACAATTTTCCTATGACCATCTAGAGGGAATTTGTTAAGTCTGTGGCTCTTTGCATCCTGCTGGACGCTGCGATGCTGCACCGGATGCTGTCTCCTCTTCTAAGAGCAAGGTGTTTGGGCCTGGATGGCAGCACTCCGGCGTAGGAGAGATCCTGCTTCGCTGGATGCTGGCAGTGGTAGGATAACTCAGCAGGATGTCTCGGGTGGCTGGCAAACTCCGAAGAAGGTAGTTCGCTGGTTGTTGGGGAGGAAGGATGGTGCGCCTAGCTCTGATGGCCACTACCCTGATTCACTACAAGGCGTTAATAGTGGGAAGAAGGTGATGAAGGTTGCTCAGGGGGATGGCCACTCTGGGCTGTCTGAGTCAGCCACTGCAATTCATGAAGACTCGGAGGTTAATTTAGGGAAGAAGGCTGTGTGCTAGCAGCCTCAGTGTGCCGTGCCGATGGGAACTGAGGGCTTGATAAGGCCTGAAACATCTTTGCAAGAGTTCAATATGAACACTGATGTCAATCATTTTGCCCTGTTGGGCTCTGACAAATGGGTTGGTATGCCAAGGGAACGCAAGGAAGCCAATCTGGGCCCCCTCAAGCGGGCTCGGCCTGTGGAGTCTTTGGCCCCAAGAGTTAACTCCAAAAATCTGAAAGGAAAGGGGAAACGCCTTGGCCAAGGTAAAGGCGCTGTACAATCCACAGTTTCTTTTTCAGTATCCATGGATGAGTTTAAGGGCCCAGTGACCTTTGTGGGGGAAGGGTCCAAGGTTAACCAGACTACTGAGATGCAAGGCCCAAAGGGTACTGCAGAGGCCTCTCAGCTGATGCTTCAGGAGAACCGATCTCATGATTTGTAGTTTATCTACTCAAGAAGGCCATTCAGCTAAAAGCTACAGCAGAGGTTATGGACAGGCAGGATCAGGATCCTTTGAAGGGCGTGCTTCTTGACAGCTGTCCATCTGATGCGGAGATTGTAGGGGAACTGGAGGGCCCCCCCTTCGGGATGAAGATTCTTATATGGAATGTTAGAGGAGCACTGAAACCTTCGTTTCGCTCCTCTTTTGAAAGGTTGATGCAGCTTCACAGTTGTGATATTTGTGTTTTGTTGGAGACTCGATTGTCGGGGGACAGTCTGGCTTATGTTAGGAGACAGATATCCAGATCCTGGTCTTCTTATGTTATTGAGTCAGAGGGTTTATCGGGCAGCATTATGGTTTTATGGAGGCCTGCTGTTATTAGAGTGGGTGCTTTTCACCTTTGTGGCCAGCAGGTTGCCCTTGTTATTTCAGAAAGATCGGCGTCCCCTTGGCTTCTCTTGGGTGTTTATGCCATACTGACTTCCGAGTGAACGGGTGCTCTGGGATGAGATCTTGTCTTTGCTTTCTACGGGTATTCCTGCCTTGTGTGCTGGTGACTTCAATTGTATTGTGCGGGCCAACGAGAAGAGAGGAGGCAGGCAGTTTGCGGAGACTATGGGCATTTCTGAGTTTCGGTCTTTCATTACCACAGCTAACCTTCTGGATTTGGGGTTTCAGGGAGCCCAATTCACCTAGTGCAACAACCCTCATGGCTATGCTAGAGTTTGGGAACGGTTGGATAGGGTTTTGTCCATGACCAACTGGATTCAGTCTTTTCCTGCTACCACTGTTACTCACCTATCCAGGATAGCCTCGGATCACTGTCCTATCCTCATCTCCACTGATATGGCTGCTCAGTATATGGGTCAGTTTAAATTTGAGAAGTTTTGGACTTCTTACTCTGTGGCCAGGTCCTTAATTGCCCAGGTTTGGTGTACTCCGGTCAGAGGGAGTGCTACTTACAGATTATCTCGGCAGTTAGAGCTGGCGAGGCGTAGACTATCCAGATGGAATAGAGAGGAGGTGGGAGACCTTGTTAGGCAAGTTGAGCAGGTTGAGAGTATTATTGCTAACCTCCAGAATAAGGAAGATCGGTTTGGCTGTCTTCAATTCTGACCTTACTTCCCTTCGGTCGAACCTCGCTCTCCATCACTCCCTTCTCCGCAGCAGGAGATTTATTGGAAGCAAAGGTCCCGTATCCAGTGGATTAAGGAGGAAGATCAGAATACTAGATTTTTCTATCGGGCCACCTTAAAACGCCGTGCGGCAAATCGGATTCGGTGGCCTGTTGATGAGGCAGGGAATGTCCAGGATAATATAGAGGTTATTGGGGACCAGCTTCTTCATTTCTTCCGCTCTCGTTGGTCTGAGCTTTCGGGGGATGGGTTCCCTGTGTATCCTGTGGCGGCCTCCTTCAAGGTCACTGCGGCAAAGAATGACCTTCTTATCAGGTCAATTACTCTGGAGGAGATTTGGCTGGCTTTATGGAACCTTGGCGCCGATAAGGCCCCGGGACCTGACGGGTTTTCTCCTTTCTTCTTTCGCCACTATTGGACTATTGTGAGACAGGATGTGGTGCAGGCCATCCAGTTAGTTTTTTAGGCCAAATCTCTCCCTCCTGACTGGAATCAGACCTTTATTGCTTTGGTACCAAAACGGCCTGATGCTTCCATGCCACAACACTTTCGCCCGATTAGTTTCTGCACTACCTTATATAAGGTTTATGCTCGTCTTTTGGTTTCTCACTTAAGACTGATTCCTCGCATTATCTCTCCTGAGCAGGGGGCTTTCCTCAGAGGACGGTGTATCTCCGATAATGTCCTATTAGCCCAAGAGGTTATGCATGATCTCCACAGAGCTCCTACTCGTCACTGTTTGATGGCTGTTAAGTTGGACATGGAGAGAGCTTATGATATAGTGAGTTTGGAGTTTCTATATAGATCTCTTCAGGAGTTTGGGTTTGATGAGCTATTTGTAGCTTGGATCAGGACCTGCATTCATCGGTCGTCTTTCTCTATTATTATTAATGGCGGCCAGACGGACTACTTCCATTCTGCTGTGGGGCTCAGGTAGGGATGTCCCCTTTCCCCATTCCTATTTATTCTCACTGCTGATGCTCTTTCTAGGGCTCTTCATCAGGCACAGCAGGCCTCCACTTTAGTGCCTTATAGTGTGGGTCCCCAAGGGCCCTTGTTATCTCACTTGTTATTTGCTGATGATTGCATCCTTCTGGGGAGGGCCACCATTAGTAATGCTTCTGTATTTGCTTCAGTTATTCAGTTGTACTGCTGGGCTTCTTGACAGAAAGTTAATCTAGACAAATCTATGATCAGCTTCAGTCCGAAGACTAAACCTTCTTTGAGAGAGCCTATTATGCAAATTTTGGATATCTCAACTCAGGTTGATCAGCTATCTTATCTGGGTATTCCCATTACGGGGAGACGACCGCGGAGTTCTGATTTTACTGATCTTGAGCGCTGTGTCCGTGATCGTTTGGATGGATGGCAGGTTACTGGGTTATCTATGATGGCTCGGCTCACCCTTATTCGCTCTGTGCTCACCTCTCTTCCCCTCTACATTCTTTCCAATGCCGCCATTCCGATGACTTGCTTAAGGCGTTTGGAGAGATGGTTCAGAGACTTTCTCTGGGGCTCGATGCAGGATGGCCATGGGATCCACCTTCTGGCGTGGGACTCAGTTTGCATACCGATATCGGAGGGTGGGCTTGGGATTCAGCCTCTAACTGTGAGAAGGGAGGCATTGATTGCTAGGCACGTGACGAGATTCTTGCTCGACCCTGATTGTCTTTGGAGCTCGTTCATGCGTGCAAAATATGGAGATTGTGCCCCACACACACCTCCTCAGTCTACTCGTGGCTATTCTTTCTTCTGGAAAGAGGTGCGCCGTCATGCTCCAGCTATGCTTTCTCATACCTCATAGATGATTGGTGATGGAGCTTCTGTTGATGTGCTCAGGGATACGTGGCTGGCTGATCTTCCTTTGTCCCGGTGGCCTACCTTTGTCAGCACTGACATTGCTATGGGTACGAGAGTCTCTGATTTAATTGCTCAGGATCACACTTCCTGGCATACCTCCCGTGTCACTTCTCTTTTTGGTCTGGAGCTTTCCCGCCGTATTCTCTCCATTCCTCTTACTTCGGACTACGCCTCAGACGTCAGACTAGGGAGGAGATCCTCTATGACCCGTGCTCTGATCAGGATCTTATACATGAGTATAGGCCTCAGATAAGACGGATGTTGGATGGGTCTTGGATTTAAAAGCTTTCTACTCACCCGAGAGTCTGGTTATTTATTTGAAAAATGGCTTGGGATTGCCTTCCTACTTGTTCCATGCTCTCGGGTAGGGGTATGGCGATCCAGCCAATGTGCCCTATTTGCGGGCTTGAGGAGGAGACTGTTGATCCTGCTATCTTCACTTGCAGCAGAGTGAGATTAGTCTGGCAGATAGCAGGATACCACTTCTGGGATGATAGCAGTACTCCATCTTGCAGTTCCTTCTTATGCTGGATTCGGTAGGGTACGGGTAGAGGCACCCATTGGTCCCGTTCTACTGGTGCTTACATTGCTTATCAGGTATGGCCGTCGCGGAACCGGCGTATTTTTGCAGATGTGGATGACCCTCCCTACAAGATTGTTAGGACAGCTCTATCCCTCTCTACTGAGTATGTGCTTCATCAGTCAGGCCATGATTCTAACAGCCCTAGCATCTAGGGATCCCATGCTACATGAGTTTCTATAAGCATGAGTTTTTACTCTTATAAACATAAGCATCGCCTATCATATGACAGTTTCGTGTGAATGGTAACAATATAATAGCAGGATTAATGATGAATAATAATTTATTTAGCCTTAACATAATATAATTGGATAAAATAATAAAATACCAGAAATTTTTAAGGACGAAACTTTAAATTTTGTTGAGAAGGTTAACTGATAATTAATATAAACACTATTAAGCGTTTCTTAACGAGTGCCCTGCGCGCTTAACAAACCCTGCTCCTGTCCCTAATCAAGAGGGCAAGAATTTACTTCAAACAATGGATAGCCAACTAAGAAAAAAGATTTCCTTCCACCTACTTTAGATGTTTCCAGGGCAAAGACATAATAAATAAATGAACATAATTTTTCAGAGTCTTGATTACATGTTACACTTAATATCGCTTCTGACTGATCCACGGATGCAGTAGAATTCTACAACCAAACCAGCTGCTTTAGAACACTCATCATGTGCACCATAGCCCGTGGCAATGACGCATTTCACTGAACGACGTGACAATAGGATTGCACATATATTACAAAGGCAGGAAGATGATCAAGGACAATAGATATCAGGTGAAAGATTGAGCAACCGATGAGGTAGTGACCAGGCCAGATAACAAGCCAACTAGAGAAGCACTGCTGTAGGTGCTAGGCTCTGCCTGCATGGAATTATTTCGGAGGTCGATGTAGGAGTCATTCTTAAATGGTCCACCCACAAGTGCTCCTGTGGCAACGTTTGGATTTGGATCAGTTGATGAAAGCCACTGCCAGCCCTTGCAGCCCGAGTTGGCAGTCACTGGAATTGATGCTCCCCTGTGGTGCACCTGCTGGGGATAGTTGCTACCATATCCGACAAGGTAGCTCATCTTCATCGGGTTATCACCCAATAGGTAATCAGCCTAACAACAGAAGCCAAAGATACCAAAGAAAATTAGACATGGTTTGATACAAAAAGGCCTGGGGAGTCTATGCTGCTATAGATATAACCAAGACGCAGCGGGGTTGGATGCGAGTACTAACCATACCACTCCTGAGGTTTCTCTTGACCTAATCACTAGGGCTAATTAGTAATTCAGACTACATCCTAGGGTGAGAGAAGGCTTACCTAGAGTTTCTGATCTGAATCAGCAAGTTTCTTGCTAGCCACACAAGAGAAAAATCAAAGCTGCAATGGAAAATCACCTGGGATGTGGCGAATTTGCGGAGATCCATGGGTGTAAAGGTCTCCCCATTGCATTGCACTTCTGAGGTCCTGGAGGTCAGCATGTAATCACTGTAGACTACAGCGAGGAATGATGCAGCAACAGGATGCTGAAGAGAGTTCCACTGGTCTATCCATACCAATCCACCTGTAATGATCAGAAATATAAGTCATGTAGATAATGTAATTACATAGGCCGATAAATAGCACAGACACATCCATTATAATTAACTCAGAATTCCTAGCGATACTGGATATATTCTATGAATGGGAACAACCGGAACAGAACAGGTTTTTACCAATGCTTAGCCCAACAAGAAGGATTTACCATGATTACTTTAAGAGGTTTAGGTATGATGCAGTAGTATTCAATCTCTATCACTCAAGGACAAAGTGACATGCCGTATGAGATAGAATTACTGGACACTCTTTTTTGGTGATGATCCATATTTGATGCAGGTTTATATTGAAGACTCTAGTCCAACAAACACGGAAGACCTTTAAAGGAGCTGAAAATCACTTGCCTTGACAAAGAACACGGTCTTCTTCAGAATGAATGGCAAACAACATGTGATCATGGGGTAAGGTTTTCTACATGGTGATATTTGCTCAATGTTCAGATTATCCAAACATTTACCCAAAAGAAAAACATGAGCATATATGCTTGCAAACATCAAATTGGATGTACTTATTTTTCTATTTAGATGCATGATCCAAAACCATCTGATGGAAAAATACATTAGAGGGGTTACTGCATTTTTTAGTTTTCAATTAGATAATTCACTGCTAAAGATTTTACTATGTAAGAACATAGAAAATGATCTAAGACATTTAATGGAGAAAGCACATGGATTTCTAGAGTAACTATAGAAATTATTCAGGTAGTTTATTGGTACCCTGCAAGAGGGTAATGGCATGCATCTTTAGCGTTATGAGCAAAACAAGAGCAAGAGTTCTAGACAAGAATGTTGAAATTCAATGCCAAACAATGAAGTCATATGATAATCTAGCAAATAGGAAATTTGTACTTGGACCTCCAATGGATACGAATTTCTGGATTTAAGAAGAAAATGTCTAAAAATATTATAAAATGAAAGGCAAACTGTCAGGAAAAAGTGTATAAAATAACTGTATCTATTAGCCATAGTGTGTTTTGGTGAAAAAGTTCATCTCTATGGAAATAATCTTAGAAGGCTTGAATCCAGAGGGTTTCAATATTAGCATAGAGAAGTAGCACACGCTGTTATATAATAGTTCTATAGAGAAGCTAAAAAACCAGATATGACACAAATGATAGTGTCAATCAATGATGTTGCATTAAAAATGAAGTCTTTCAAACATACCATCCGTTCTACTTTTGGTGGCTGTAGGGGAATCTGGTAAAAGACCGCACATGACAGCTTCAGCTGTTTTCCTGTACATCTGTAGACCCTTCTGCTCTGCATTTGAGGAATCTTTTGAGCCAAAAAAATATACTCTGGACAAAAGAACCTGCAGAAAAGTGGTAATTCACTTTAGAAAATTTGGAATTATTGAATCTTCATGGATGAACCACTCATAGTAACGTAACAATACAATCAGAATCATACAGTCTTCAAGATTTCCATAACTTGCACCAGTGTTTGATATGAGTTCAGAAGCTAATCTATTCCAGACCTATAAAAATGATGTGACATTGTTCATTTTTTTAAATAAAAGATAATTATATAAATTGCATCTACAATAAGCATTGTGAAGAAGATCTAGACCCTCCAATATGGACACAAAGGAAAAAAAAAAGCTGAAAGGAGAAGATAATGAATTTTAAATAATTAAAATAAGACATGAAAGTACGGTAGCAGGACCCTGCACTTTGAGGCTATAGATATATTTACCTGTGTTCCTGCACGTTTGTCATCCCAGCTGAACCATGTTGGTCTTCCCCAGTCGGCAAAAGAATTTCCATTTTGGACTGTAACATAACTGAGGTATGTCTGATCTCCTGTGGCATGATATAGCCAACTAGCTGCCCACAAGAGTTCATCCTGATAACCCGTAGAGTTGTAGTATTTCTGAACTTGTGGAATGCTGACACTGTAAGAACCTCTAAAGCTATCAGCAAAAGTAAATAGCTGCTCGGCATGCCGAAGAAGCAAATCTGAATAGGTGGTATTGATGGTTTTAAACACCATAGAAGCTGCAGCCATAGCTGCAGCCGTCTCAGCTGCCACCTCTGTTCCTGGAGTCTTTTTGTTTATTTTTGTGACGGGCCTTTTCTCAGTCATTTCTTCTGGCCTGTCCCAACATTTGTGATCTAAATCAGGATCACCCACCTACCAAAAAGAATATCTTGTTTCAGAGCTGGCATCTTAATAAATGTTACATGGAAGAGCCAAGAAGAGGCTACCAAAAACTTTTTACAAGAGTGACGAAAATTAGCAGCACTTATAGAGCCCTTTTCCTGTAACTATATGTATCAATAGGACAAAAGGCAGAAGGTTAAAATTTTTCATCAAGGAAGCAACCCGTAAGACAAAAGGCAGAAGTTTAAAATATAATGAAAAAGTAAAAAAAAAAAAAAAAACATACTTATTTAACAAGAAAACATTCTTGCAATGCTATCCTAATGATTGGCCATAATATGGCTAATCAGAAAAGTTTTTATAAGACTAAATTTGTTGGGATGTCACTAAGAAGTAAATTCCCAGTTATATAGTTAAGTCTATTTGTTTTTAATTTATGCAATATGAGAACTGCTGAAAATTTAAAACATGTTTAGATATCTTCTAGTTTTGGGCTACATACACAAATATGGCTAGAACTAGCTGTCAAGCAACCTATATGAACCTGAATAGATATCAAATTGAATAAAGGAGTCAAGAACTTTCCTACTTGCTTAGAACTAAAGCATCACCATCTGGTCAGTGGACATAAAAGTTTAAATAAAACAAAAGGCATACCTTAAAACTCAACCACAACAGATCTAGCTTAATGAAACAACCAATGCCAGGGTTTGCAAATTAATATATTTGAGATAAAATTGTCCATGAAGCTTTTTGCTATAGGTTTCTTTCAGCATCAAAGCAGTGGTTCCATATGAAATTTATAGCTAAAACACTAAAGAACCAGCAAATTCTAGGGAACTAAGGTTCAAGTTAACCTGAACATAAAGCACGTCATCAGAAGGATGGGCATTTATCAAAAAATCCGTGATCCACTTCAGAGCATCTAGAGCCGAATCTAATTGCTTGGCTGCTTTCATTTGATCTCCATACTCAAGAATCGACCACGACAACACCGTCGCCGTAAAAGCCATAGGGAAACCGAACTTCATGTGATCGCCAGCATCGTACATACCTTTTGACAGGTCCACTCCCTCCTCTTTCCCATCATCCAAAGCTGAATCCCCTCTCCAAGGGATCTTGTTGTCAACCAGCTTACCCGCTGCAGACAATCACAAAACCAAATCAATTCCTTCATACATGGGAAGAAAGGGAGTTTTTTTTTTTTTTTTCCTAGGGAAATCACAGGCACAGCTTAGAAAACACATAAATTGAATAAAAAAAGAGAGTTTGAATTCAATTTTCGAACAGATGCGGAGGATCAGAGATAAAAGGGAAGGTACATTTTTGCACTTGAAAGAACTGCAGAGCCACGGAGAGAGCTTCGGAGTATTTCTGATCGATGGCCCCCGGTGGCCCGGGAACGGGAAGCACCTCCGAGTGGTGGGTCTTCTTCTTAATGGCGATAAGCGCCGCAGCGACCACGAGAGCGGCGACCACGAGCACGATCAGCCACCCGGTGCACCGCTTGGTGACCTTCGACGCGCCCATTCGTGGATCCGGAGATGCCTCGAAGCCACCACAAAGACCCCAACAAAATTCTTATCGCATTAACTATAATATTCAGAGAGGAATTCTAGAGCGCCTGGACCTCCTAGAATTCCTCCCGACCGACCAAGGTCTTAGCGGACACAGAGCTCTCCGTCAAACGCCAAGAATCGATGGAAAAACAGGCAAAAAAAAAAAAAAAACGAGATCTTTGGAGGGTCTCTAGGGTGCAGATTCCGCCGGCATTGCGGAGACAGGAGACGAGGGAGCTTCGACAAGATCGATCCGGGGTTCCTCGTGCCACGGATCTCTCCTTAACTCGAGCTCGGAAGATCGAATTCGAGCTCGCCGAAAAGAAATTCAAGTGTTTTAGAGATCTTGCTCAGATCAGAGGAAGGATGGTTTGCTACGGTTCTCGGATCCGGCGCGAATCAGAACAGAGCTCTTCTTCTTACTAAACGCCGGACAGCTCGCGCGCTCGTTCTCTCTCTATTTCTGCGCTCGTTCTTCGTCGGTGCCCAAAAAACGCCCTCCAATCATGAGATATTAACGAAAAAGCCACCGACATGACGCAACGAGCCCGCTCGATTCGCAGGGTTCGTTGCTAATCTTCGTACAACAGCGAAGACGATCCTCCTCGAATCAGCGTCTTAGTTGGTATTCTGGTCTGTGGTGACATTGAACCTAGAAGGCGCAACCGATCCACCAAAGAAAAATATTTCCCATGTGGCTTAACGTGTTCTAAAGCACCAATCTTTGGAACCTTCGTGGGGTAGAGAGCTTTGACTCGGTCGGTGCTGGCGCCGGTGCTTGCCTCGGGGGATGGCGGTGGTGACGGTTTCGGAGCGGCCGGAGCGATGCGGCAGCGTGTGCCGTACAAGATTGTCCGGCGTTATTCCATAGGGCGGCGACCACGGTGCCTGGTGTTCAGATCGTGACAGCGGATGCTGGCGTGACTGTTCCTTTGGTACTTGTTGCGATATCGCTTTTGGACTGACTTGTTGGACGGTCTTTTTGAAAGCAGGTGGGCGTGCCATCCGAGTGCAATAGATTAAAAAAAATTATTATATATAAAAAAAAAACTCTGAAGAAAGGGTGTGATGTATGACTTCTGGCTGGTTTACTGCTCTTACGTCCAATTTGTAGAGAGTTTGGTAGCACTTCTTTGCACATGAAGACATATGAAAGATTTTCCTAAGAGGAATATAGGAATTGAATTAGGTTTACTTTTAACCACCATCTCTATTTTCTCTCAATGGTTTGAATATTAGAAAGCTTTCATCGAGGTCCTCACGTCCTTCACATTCTTCTATCTCTATAGGGGATCAATCAAAATGCTCAAATTTTCTTTGCTAGAACGCATCATCCCTCTCTTTCTAATTTAACAATCTCTTCATCATCATTCTTGTCGCCTTAGCAACTTATCTTGCATCACATCGGATTAAACTATTAAAAATTTCATATGTATATATGAATCAAATTTATATAACACGCAGCGAAAAATAAAAAATAAATATAAATTTAATTTCAAAGCCCAAGATCCTCGAACAATTCAGTTAACAAGAAATAACACATGATTATTTTAATAGATCATACCTGTGTTCTTTATTGGGGATGATGCCCGATGAAGCCGATAAACGATTTACCACTAGCCGTCCATGCGTCCGGCCTCTAATGGTGATCCACGCGAAGATCTTTGGATGATGTCCTCTCAGGATTGGATGATAACCTTCTTGCGAGGGTGCTAGCGCCTCTTTTCTTTTCTATTGATTTTTCAAATCAAAAAAGGATTTCTTGATCAAGATCAAATCTTGATCAATCAAGAGAGAGAAAGGGACGTCCTAGAGAGAGAGAAAGGAGGTGTTAGGCATCCAAGAGAGAAGAGAGGAGTTCGGTGTTCTCTCGAAGGGGGTATTTCTCTCCCTTTTATACATGAAAAGGAGGTTGTGTGGTTCCATAAAAAAAGGATTTTATCACAACCACCTAACCATTCAACCTTATCAAGTTGATAACAATTATCCTAACAAATTTAGGATATTTGCTATCATGATAATGTTAAGATTACAACCACCAAACCACATCCCTAAAAATTAGGAAATTGGTTATCCCATGAAACCAACGTCGCAACCTTGAATTTGGCTTCATGAGAACGCCCCAAATCATGGGGTTCACTCCTCCATGACGTGGAGATGGGTCATGTCCATCACATGGGCATGGATCCATCCTCCACGTGGCACGATCTCAGCCCTCGGTTTAATTGGGTTTCCATGAATCAAATCATGCCATCATATGGACCCAATTAAATACCATATTATTAATCTCAATTAATCTAAGCCATCCATCACATGGATCAAGCCTAATTAATGGATTTCATATGTACATCTCATGTACAAAAGGTCTCTCTTTTGAACAAAAAATTCTTTTCTCTATAATGAATCCTATTCATCAATTTCATGTTCTCTCATTAAGATTGAGTCAAACCCAATCCTAATTTATTGGTTATCTGATTTGAATTAAGTCCAACTTAATTCCATTTTAACTTCATCCAAAATCTTCTTAATGCGTGTGACCCATTAGGTCCCTTGACACGTTGGTAATAATCATGTCCCTAATATTGACCCTAAGGATGACTTGATCAACACCTTGTCCAAGTCAATTCTTTAACCAAATCAACTCTTTGATTAAGTCAAAGAATCCATGATTATAGATCATGAGCGGCCTCTAGCAAAGCATCATGACCACCCAAGTGTTAAGGGTTTGTTGACGTGGTCATCAACACCTGTCCATGAACGGTTACCGTACGATTCAATCCCTTCGTCACATATCCCAGATCAATCAGTGGTATGGAATGTGTCAACCATATAATTGATCTTTGTTTACTTGATCTCAGAAAAATTGACTCATATGAATTAGAACTTCGAAACCATTTCGAATTCCAACTCAACCTTGCAAGGATTTAACAGTCAATTTAATCCATCAAGTGGCCGTGGGATATAACCCTTTCTATCAAGGGAGACGAATCCTGTCTTGATCAAACACCACCTTCATGTGCTTCATATCATACCCAATCGACACCATATTTGCCACCCGTGGCTAGAGCGACGTTTGCATGTCGTCAAAGCATGATATTCCACACATAAGGTGCAATGAAGATCTCAAGTCAAAGGATCACTCGCACCACCGTCATCAAAGATCAACCATCGACACTATATAGAATATCCATATGGGATCTCTGTGCGGGTCATCCAATGTATCGTTACAATAACGAACATCCACACACCATATCCAAGTATCTTCATACTTCAGCTTGCAAGATCAGCTGCACACCACAAGGGTGAAGATATGCAATGTGTGCTAGTCTCAACGGCGTTCGACAGTGTCCAATCCTGTCTACGCATCGACTAGGGAAGTTTAAAGAATCGAACCATAATGTGCAATTTTGGATCTCACAATTTGTAATCTCTATTACAAATTCCATATGCACAGTTCACATTCTTTTGGACTTTATCTCACAGGAAAAATATATCTAATATATATATAAAAATACCTGGATAGATAAAGAAACCAATAAATTTGATTTGCATTCATAAAGAAATGTGTACAAACTAGCATCTTATCCAATTGGATCTAGGGCACACACTAACAATCTCCCACTTGCACTAGAGCCAATCACCCATGTATCTAATACCAAGTGACTCAGCATGACTATCATGCTTCTGCTGCGGCAGGACTTTAGTGAACGGATCGGCAATATTGTCATCGTGGGGACTCGTTCTATTTTTATATCATTTCGTCCAATGATTTCTCTAATTACATGATATCTTCTAAGTACATGTTTGGACCTCTGATGAGACCTTGGCTCCTTGGCTTGCGCAATAGCTCCATTGTTATCACAATACAAGAATATTGGATTAACAATGCTTGGAACCACTCCAAGTTCAGTGATAAACTTTTTGATCCAAACTGCTTCTTTAGCTGCATCTGATGCTGCAATGTACTCGGCTTCAGTTGTAGAGTCGGCGGTCGTCTCCTGCTTGGAACTCTTCCAGCTGACTGCACCACCATTGAGTGTGAACACATAGCCTGATTGTGATTTATAATCATCTCCATCAGACTGAAAACTAGAATCCGTGTAACCTCGAACTATAAGATCGGGTCCTCCATAAACCAAGAACATATCCTTAGTTCTTCGCAAGTACTTAAGGATATTCTTGACTGCCATCCAATGTTTCTCACCAGGATTTGCTTGATATCTACTCGTGATACTCAAGGCATAAGAAACATCAGGCCTCGTACATAGCATCGCATACATAATGGATCCAATTGCTGATGCGTATGGTATCCTATCCATGTACTCTCTTTCTTCTTGGGTCTTAGGACTCATGTCCTTGGAGAGATGTACACCATGCGACATTGGCAGGAATCCCTTCTTGGATTCCTCCATGCTAAACCGCTTTAGCATCTTCTCTATGTACGTGGATTGGGTCAATCCAAGCAACCTTCTAGATCTATCTCTATAGATCTTTATACCAAGTATATAGGCTGCTTCTCCCAAATCCTTCATGGAGAATTTACCTGACAACCAATCCTTCACTTCTTTAAGGAAGGATACATTGTTTCCTATTAATAATATGTCATCCACATATAATATCAAGAAAATAATATCACTCCCACTAACCTTCTTGTACACACATGGATCATCCTCGTTTTTGATAAAATCAAACTCTTTGATTGTCACATCAAATCGGATGTTCCAACTTCTAGAGGCTTGCTTAAGTCCATAAATAGACCTTTGTAGCTTGCACACTTTCTTAGGATCTATGGATTCAAAACCCTCTGGTTGTGTCATATACACATCCTCCTCTAAATTTTCATTTAGGAAGGCAGTCTTGACATCCATCTGCCAGATCTCATAGTCAAAATATGCTGCTATTGCAAGCAAAATCCTTATGGACTTATGCATGGCTACAGGTGAAAAGGTTTCATCAAAGTCAACACCTTGTCTTTGCTTGTAACCTTTTGCAACTAGCCTTGCCTTATAGGTAATCACATTACCATCCATGTCGGTCTTCTTCTTGAAAACCCATTTGCACCCAATGGGTTTTACCCCTTCAGGTGGATCAACCAAGGTCCATACCTGGTTGTCATACATGGAGTCCATCTCAGATTTCATGGCCTCAAGCCATCTCTCAGAGTCAATATTAGACATTGCCTCCTTGTAGTTGGTAGGCTCATCATCCTCTATAAGAAATGCATATTTCTTAGGGATGCGAATTGTCCTACTAGATCTACGTAGCTGGTGTGTACTTGGAGCCACCTGTTGCTTTTCATGCAACGTCTGCCTGAATGTGGGTTGAGTCTCCTGCTCAACTCCCACTATATTCGGCATATGCTCCATTCCATCTAATGGGTCAATATTAATTTGTGGTTCTTGAGCTTCACTAAGTTCAATCTTACTCCCACTACCCATTGTGAGAATCTCATTCTCTAGAAATATGGCATGTCTTGAGACAAACACCTTTTTCTCAAGTGGGTGGTAGAAGTAATATCCTTTTGTTTGTTTTGGATATCCCACAAAATTGCATTTATCAGATCTAGCTTCTAGCTTGTCTGATTCATTACGCTTCACATAAGCGTAACAGCCCCAAACCCTTAAATGATTAAGGGATGGTTTCTTTCCATACCATATCTCATAGGGAGTGGAGTTGACGATTTAGATGGAACTCGGTTTAAGGTATATTCGGCAGTTTCTAGCGCATAACCCCAAAACATTTTTGGAAGATCTGCAAGGCTCATCATGGAACGTACCATGTCTAACAGTGTACGATTTCTCCTTTCTGACACACCATTATGCTGTGGTGTACCAGGAGGAGTCCATTGAGGAAGAATTCCATTCTCCTTCAAATAATCTATGAACTCATGGCTTAAGTATTCACCACCTCGATCTGATCGAAGTATCTTAATACTCTTGTCATTTTGTTTTTCTACTTCACATCTAAATTCTTTGAACTTTTCAAAGGCTTCAGATTTGTGCTTCATCAGATATACATAACCATATCTACTATGGTCATCTATGAACGTGATGAAATAAGAAAAACCTCCTATGGCTTGAATGTTGATGGGTCCACATACATCCGAATGTACTAAACCCAAACATTCAGTTGCTCGCTCGCCTTTTTTGGTAAAAGGTGACTTGGTCATCTTGCCAAGTAAGCATGACTCGCATTCCTCAAACGATTCCCAATCGAATGAGCCCAAGTATCCATCTTTATGTAACTTCGTTAAACGAGTTTCATTTATATGGCCTAAACGACAATGCCATAGGTATGAATCCCTAGAATTATTTGATTTTAATCTTTTTGATTCAATATTGAGAATAGGGGCTTGAAGATTAAGAACATAAATTCCGTTGAACAATTCAGCAGAACCAAAGAACATTTTGTTCCGAAAAATAGAAATACCATTATTTCCAATTTCAAAAGAATACCCATTCATTACTAAACATGAAACGGATATGATATTCTTTGTTATGTTCGGCACAAAGTAACAATTACTAAGTTCTATTTCAAGCCCTGTGGGCAAAGATAAAAAGCAAATTCCTACAGCTAATGCAGCAACCTTTGCTCCATTTTCCATGCGCAGAATCACTTCATCCTTTCCCAGTCTTCTACTGTTTCTTATCATCTGCATATTAGTACAAATATGAGACCCACAACCGGTATCCAATACCCAAGTGGAATCAGTATGCTTCTTTTCTTTTAGACTTGCCAAATAAGCCCTGCAGTTACGCTTCCAGTGCCCATCCTTGTTACAGAAGTGACATTTTCCTTTGGCTGCATCCTTCTTGGCTATATTCTTCTTAATGCCTTTTGTTCGCTTGGTTGTCTTGGCCTTTTGGGCCTTATTCTTCTTCAGACGCTTCTTCTGAGTGCCTGAAGATTCTACAACCATCAATTGCCCTTTATCCTTTTTGATGCTAGGCTCAGCATTAGTCAGCATATTTGCAAGCTCTGGCAATGTAGCCTCAAGTCTGTTCATGTTGAAATTCAACACAAAATGCGAATAGCTAGGAGGCAATGACTGTAAAACCAAGTCGATACTCAGTTCATGGTCCATTACGAAACCCAATCGCGCTAACTTCTCAATCAAATTGATCATTTTCAGCACGTGTTCACCCACTGATGAACCCTCAGTCATTTTGCACTGAAACAGCTCTTTGGAGGTTTGAAACCTCTCATAGCGAGATTGTGCACCAAACAACTCTTGCAGGTGCATCAAAATCTCATGAGCATTTAAATGCTCATGCTGTTTTTGAAGATCTGGTGACATAGATGCCAACATCAAGCATGTGGCCATCTCTTCAGCATCTCTATGCCGATTGTATGCCAGAAGAACTTCATTTGAAGCATCCGCAGGTGGGACCTCTGGTGCTGCCTCATCAAGGACATATAGGATTTTCTCAGATCGTAGAACGATCTTGATATTCCTTAGCCAATCAGGAAAATTAGGTCCGGTTAGCTTGTTGGATTCTAGGATACCTCTGAGATTGATGTTCACACTCATGGTGTCTCTAATAACTGAAAAAAAATAGAACGAGTCAATTATTATGAATGCAAATCATCGATTTAATATGGAAATGTTAACATTTTAATTAAATCGATTTCTCCCACTATTTTATCGAGCTCAATAGCCCTCTCTATTAATCTCAAAAAATTATCAAATAATTTTCTAGTGGGCTAGGACCCTCAAATTGACTTACCTTGACCTTGGCTATGGCACAACAAATCTTAGTAAGCCAAATTAGGTAGATTTGTATCAATCACATCAAATGTGACTCCTAGATCATTTAGGGGACATTGCCTTGTCAATCACATCTGATGTGATCACCCTAAACATTGCCTCTAGATTAGACTGACCCTGACTATGGCCAATTATGCCAGCTAACCTAGTTAAGTCAACCCATTGTTCCCCAATCAACTCCTCATAGGTTCACTTGATCTTGGCTATGGCACAACAAATCTCATGCCCTAATGATTTTGTATCATGTGAACAATGGAAGGCTAATGACTTAATATTCGTGGAGGGATTTAGCGCATTTAGGTCCCATCATGCATGTACAACATTTGTATCATGCTAGGTTACATATCCTATATGTGAATTTTAGATTAATTTCAATTAACCTAAATTTCATAAGATCCAATCTTATGATTGGGACTCCTAATCAAATTAGGATCCTGATCACTATCTAATATGGGAACCCTAATCATGTGACCAAATCAATTGCTACCATCCTGATTAACCTTAATTGATCTAATCAATTAAGAGCTTTCCTTAACAATGGCCAGATCAGCTGATCAATGGGGTCCTATTTAGCATACCCTTCGATCCCATTGAATGGGTTTTCCCAGGCAGCGAACGGAGCAATTAAAAACCATGATCGCACCTTTCTAGACACCATTGTAGTTAAGCCCAATTGATTTGATCAATTATGGAATCATAGGATCAAACAATGATATGGTTAAATCTAATTTTTCTTAAACCTTATCATCTATTACACATTATGATAAGATAAGATAGTGATCTTTAGGGATTTATGATAAGTGTCAAATATTTTATAACAATTTATTTTATATATTTGTCTTATCATTATCTGTTATGATAAATTTATTTTCATCACATGAAAATCCTAATTGGTCTCTATCATAACATCCCTAACATGATAACATGTCAAAATTTAAAATTTTAATTTTAATCTTGATTATCATGTTATCATGATATATTTTAGACTTTAATCACGTTATTTATCATGTCAAAATTAAATTCTGAACATGATATGTTAAATTTCAGCCTTTATGATTATGTCATACATAAATCATAATTTTTAATTTTTAACATGATCAAATCTAAATAATTCATGTTTATTATCATATAATAAACTTATTAAATATTTAATCTTCATCAATATAATTATTTCAGATTTTAATCATGTTATTTATCATGTCAAAATTAAATTCTAAACATGATATGTTAAATTTCAGCCTTTATGATTATGTCACACATAAATCATAATTTTTAATTTTTAACATGATCAAATCTAAATAATTCATGTTTATTATCATATAATAAACTTATTAAATATTTAATCTTCATCAATATAATTATTTTAGATTTTAATCATGTTATTTATCATGTCAAAATTAAATTCTAAACATGATATGTTAAATTTCAGCCTTTATGATTATGTCATACATAAATCATAATTTTTAATTTTTAACATGATCAAATCTAAATAATTCACATTTATTATCATATAATAAACTTATTAAATATTTAATCTTCATCATATGGTAATATTTATATTTTACATCGCATGTAAAATTTAGATCTATGTTTATAAAAACTAGAACTCAGGTAATCTATCAAATTAACTGAATTTGAAGCCTGAGGAGGCTCTGATACCACTGTTGGGAATTTCGTATGTTATACAGTGAAAAATAAAAAAATAAATATGAATTTAATTCCCAAAGCCCAAGATCCTCAGGGAACAGATTCAGTTAACAAGAAATAACACATGATTATTTTAATAGATCATACATGTGTTCTTTATTGGGGATGATGCCCGATGAAGCCGGTAAATGATTTACCACTAGCCGTCCATGCGTCCGGCCTCTAATGGTGATGTCCTCTCAGGATTGGATGATAACCTTCTTGCGAGGGGTGCTAGCGCCTCTTTTCTTTTCTATTAATTTTTCAAATCAAAAAAAGGATTTCTTGATCAAGATCAAATCTTGATCAATCAAAGAGAGAAAGGGACATCCTAGAGAGAGAAAGGACATTTTAGAGAGAAAAGAGGTGTTAGGCATCCAAGAGAGAGAGAGAGAGGAGTTCGGTGTTCTCTCGAAGGGGTATTTCTCTCCCTTTTATACATGAAAAGGAGGTTGTGTGGTTTCATAAAAAAGAGATTTTATCACAACCACCTAACCATTCAACCTTATCAAGTTGATAACAATTATCCTAACAAATTTAGGATATTTGCTATATGATAATGTTAAGATTACAACCACCAAACCACATCCCTAAAAATTAGGAAATTGGTTATCCCATGAAACCAACATCGCAACCTTGAATTTGGCTTCATGAGAACGCCCCAAATCATGGGGTTCACTCCTCCATGACGTGGAGATGGGTCATGTCCATCACATGGGCATGGATCCATCCTCCACGTGGCACGATCTCAGCCCTCGGTTTAATTGGGTTTCCATGAATCAAATCATGCCATCATATGGACCAATTAAATACCATATTATTAATCTCAATTAATCTAAGCCATCCATCACATGGATCAAGCCTAATTAATGGATTTCATATGTACATCTCATGTACAAAAGGTCTCTCTTTTGAACAAAAAATTCTTTTCTCTATAATGAATCCTATTCATCAATTTCATGTTCTCTCATTAAGATTGAGTCAAACCCAATCCTAATTTATTGGTTATCTGATTTGAATTAAGTCCAACTTAATTCCCATTTTAACTTCATCCAAAATCTTCTTAATGCGTGTGACCCATTAGGTCCCTTGACACGTTGGTAATAATCATGTCCCTAATATTGACCCTAAGGATGACTTGATCAACACCTTATCCAAGTCAATTCTTTAACCAAATCAACTCTTTGATTAAGTCAAAGAATCCATGATTATAGATCATGAGCGGCCTCTAGCAAAGCATCATGACCACCCAAGTGTTAAGGGTTTGTTGACGTGGTCATCAACACCTGTCCATGAATGGTTACCGTACGATTCAATCCCTTCGTCACATATCCCAGATCAATCAGTGGTATGGAATGTGTCAACCATATAATTGATCTTTGTTTACTTGATCTCAGAAAAATTGACTCATTAGAACTTCGAAACCATTTCGAATTCCAACTCAACCTTGCAAGGATTTAACAGTCAATTTAATCCATCAAGTGGCCGTGGGATATAACCCTTTCTATCAAGGAAGAAGAATCCTGTCTTGATCAAACACCACCTTCATGTGCTTCATATCATACCCAATCGACACCATATTTGCCACCCGTGGCTAGAGCGACGTTTGCATATCGTCAAAGCATGATATTCCACACATAAGGTGCAATGAAGATCTCAAGTCAAAGGATCACTCGCACCACCGTCATCAAAGATCAACCATCGACACTATATAGAATATCCATATGGGATCTCTGTGCGGGTCATCCAATGTATCGTTACAATAACGAACATCCACACACCATATCCAAGTATCTTCATACTTCAGCTTGCAAGATTAGCTGCATACCACAAGGGTGAAGATATGCAATGTGTGCTAGTCTCAATGGCGTTCGACAGTGTCCAATCCTATCTACGCATCGACTAGAGAAGTTTAAAGAATCGAACCATAATGTGCAATTTTGGATCTCATAATTTGTAATCTCTATTACAAATTCCATATGCACAGTTTGCATTCTTTTGGACTTTATCTCATAGGAAAAATATATCTATATATATATATGAAAAATACCTTGATAGATAAAAAAACTAATAAATTTGATTTGCATTCATAAAGAAATATGTACAAACTAGCATCTTATCCAATTGAATTTAGGGCACACACTAACATAAACTAGGCCACATCTTGACAAGTAAAGCATCCTACTTGAATAAGCATTCATGATTACCCTCAAAAGAATTTATACATTGATCAGTTTGGGTCATGAGCCAAGGCAAGACCTCTTAGCTATCATTTATAATGATTTAGGGATCATTTGATACCGTGATAGCACCAAAGATCTACCAACATGTGGTCACTGCAGTGGTAAACACAATAATAGCAATATGCTTTCAAGTCATATTTGACTAAAGTACTCATCTATCAATTAATAAAATAAGCAACCTTTGGTTTGTGAAAAATAAAAGTACCAGACTCAAGGGAGGTCTAGTAATTGATATTTTTGAGAAATATTTACAAGTAACAAATGATTACGCAGTCACTTATACCAACCGTCCTTTATCTAAAGCAACAATTATGCCGGGATCTGCGGTCAGTGAAATAAAAAAATCCTGTGGCACTTTGAAATAGACATTAATTCTTTTCTTAATTTTTCTTATTCTCAAGAAAAGACCCAATAAAATCTAGTAAAAAAAATCACTAGGACTGAAAAGAAAATTTGCAATATTATTTGACTCTCATGTCTCGAATAAAGATAGATATATTTCTTGTGAATAGCTTGATTTAATATATGTGTACACATCTCTGGATCATAATTTAATATAAATTTATTTTTGAACCGGTCACATAGGATCAATGCTGTGATTTTTAATTCAATTTAGGTTGCATTTGATGCATTATCATAATTCTGAATAATAATATGAATTACTTACAAGTTAAATTATTACTTGATAAATTATCAGTAATGTTGATTACTATGTTTGGTATACTACAATAATATTAATTACTCTATTTAGTATGACAAATAGATTATCAGTTATATAACATCAAAATTTTAAAATATTTTCAAATTAAATTTATTAAAATTTATATATTATTATATATTTTATTTTAAAAAATTATATTTATAAATAATAATATTTTAAAAAATTATATTTATAAATATATTTAAAACGGTTGAAAAGGATGCGGAGCCATCGATTTAAAAAGTTTCGCAAAGATAACTGTGGATGATGGAGATTTCGATTTCACGGAAAAAAGGGATCTTCGATACGGAGGTTCACCGATAAATAAAAGAGGATGCGAGTATAGAAAGAATAATCTTGTTAAAAAATAATTTATAAGATTATCATATCTTAAATAACTATTCTTTTTTATAATAATCAAAATTATTTATTATTATAAAATAAATTATTATTTAAAATATATATCAAAATATAATTATCTGATGAATTTTTTTAATTATTAATAATCTAAATAAATTATCTACCATCAAATGCTCCCATGGAATAAAAACTCATCGCTGAAATGAATCGATGTTAGATCCTTGGAAACCTCAACGCAAAATTATGAATATTTTTATCATCACTATCATCTGGAATTTTTAGTTGCAGCTCCTGCAATGCAACCCTAATTTTCAAATGCTAGACAGCTGTTGGCTTGACCTCGAGGAGTCCATAGTTAAATACGCCGTTCTTAATTTTCGTTTTGAATGGAGCTCCAATGAATTATGTGCGATGTGATATTAATTGGCTGGCACATGTGACATCAGCACATGGCAGGCTTAAAAAAAATGACATGGGGTGGTTGATCTGATTGCCGCACTGAGGCATGTTGTTGAAGAGAAAAATCCCAACCAAAAATAATTCTCATCGAAGCCACTATCCAATCGGTAAATCTCATCAAAAGAGCTGGTCATTTTAAATTGAATCCACCTTCAAATTAAAAAACTAAAATTAAAATCTTGTTCAAAATTTTTTTTACTAATGACACTAATATATCTAAAAATTTAGTTTATCAGAGCTGTTCATCAATAGATAATCAAACCTAAAAGAGACACTAGTAGAACGCAATGAAAGTAGCCTTAGACCTTAGAGAATTAGGTTTCAAACCATTTCATTTCTAAGCTCTAAAGCCCTAAAATATTATATTACAAAAATCTAGGTCTCTTTCCCTATGTATTTTTTAGACTGACTTGGATGCTAAGGATCCCATTTAAAGATAATCTCTAGGGCTGCGTTTGAATGTCAAAAAGTTATTTCGGGAATAGAAATACGAATTCCATAGGAATAGCTTATTCCCTTTGTTATTCCAGATTTCTGTTTGGATGAAAATTTGGTATTCCATGTTATTCCAGTGCAATTAATGCAGTGTTATTCCAAATGATGTTTGGATGACATGAGAATAAGCATGTATTCTAGTAGGAATAGATGAAGAATTTTTTTAAAATTCCAAAGATACCCCTTCCAATAAAAATGATTTATTAATTTTATTTTTTAAAATGACTTGAATAAATTATTATTTATCAATAAATAAGGTAATAAATTAATTATTATTAATAAAATAATATAAGAACATACTCAATAAATTATTTTATATTAATAAAGAAAAAAATAACATACTTAATTTATTATTTTCTATTAATAAATTTATTTAATTTTAAATTATATTATAAATAAATTTATTTAATTTATTTAAATGACATTATAAATAAATTTATTTAATTTATTTAATTTAATTCCATCGGTGCCTCTGAAATAGCTGCAGTGGGAATAGGAGCTATTCCATGGGATACCATGGAATAAGAAATCGGAATAAGGAAGGTTGACTGGAATAGAAATTCCAGTGGGGCCTAAGCTCCTTTTTCACCTTGATTGAAGGAATAACCGGAATAAGGGCCTATTCCAAGCCTTATTCTCCCATCCAAACACGGCCTAGATCTTCTTTACTCTCTTTTATTATCTTTTTCATAGAAGCATGTGCATAGATTAGTGGAAAGGTACTATATCTTCTGAGTCAAGACTCATTTGGTTAGTTAGCATTTTGGAGCCACTTTTGGACATTAAGCGTTGTCTATCGAAATCGAGTAAGAGTACCCAACTATCCTACTTAAGAAAAAAGATTAAAGAGTAAGTAATGCCCAAATGGATGCTAGCCATGCTTGGGTTGACTCGCTAAACTCCGTGGGATATTCAACCTATCCAAATCCTCTCCCATCAGTGATAATAGTTATCCAAGAGAAATCAGTTGCCCTTTATCAACGTGTTAAAGATACTAACAAACTTAGTCTATAATCTGATTAGCTAAAGATCCAATTCTAGAAAGCACCCATGGACAAATTAAAGGGTTCACCAAGTTGTCGACGGTGGTTGACTTCAACCAGAGCTTAATAAGGATCCTTAAGACCCTCAAAATTGGTGAACCGGAGATGCATGCTAAGATGGTTGACTCCAAAGAGCCTTAAGATTGGTTATCATGATCAAATGGGCATTTCTGCTTGAAGAATTATGTGATTCACTGATACTGGATAAATTAGTGGCAGGAGGAGATGAATAAGAGTTGGAGTACGTTTGAGATAGAAGGTAGTTAGCGATGGCAATTTCAACATGTAAAGTGTAGAAACATCCTACCCTAACTTAATTTGGAGTAGAGATTTTTTATCTTTATGAAGATGGAGGATAGAGTAGGGATTATTTCTATCATTATTGCAAGAAATAGAGTAGGGATGAAAACAAGTCTATTCACATCCCATCCCATCCCATCTCACATCATGTCTACCTCGTCGGCTCCGCACTAAAATACTATAATTCTCTTAAATATATTTATATCTACAAAATTACCTTTACATATATTAATTTAAACTTTTAATTATTTTAGTGATAAGTATAAATTTTAAAAAAATATTAAATTTATTAATATGCTTGGTGAGAGTTTTTTCAACTATATCGTTAAATTTATAATTTTTATTAAAAAAATTGTATGTGTCATTAAGGATGAGATGGGGATGAAGATTTATCATTTTTCACAAAATTCTTATCTATAGAGATAGGGAATAGATTTTGTTTTTTAGCAAGGATGGAAATGAAGATTAATTCTCAGTCTCACCCACCCTATTGCCATCCTAAAGGGCAAACATATCCAATGAGCTCAATAGAGATGGCTAATGGCTTAAATTAGTTGACTTAAAATGTTATAGCTAGTGACTTGAAATTGGTCGACTTAAAGTGTTATGGCTAGTGACCTAAAATTGGTCAATCGAAAGAGATAAGGCTGATGATTTAAATCCACTAACTTGAAGAGTCAAGTTTAGTGATCCAAAATTGGCCTCTCAAGATCTAAACAAGCAAAATCGGCTTTGAGTAGTTAGAGAAGAAAGGCGATTGAAAAGAACTAAATGCTTAAAGCAAACCGATTAAAGTCCTAGCATGGCCTAAGTTCGATGAGAGAGTAGTGATGCTTGACCTAATCACTCGACCAAACAAACTTCTATGACTCTACCAAAATAACTCGAATCAGTGGTAAGTCTAACTAGCTTTTCTTAACTTGATCATCCAAAGAACAAGTTGATTGAAAGCTATGAAATTTTTTTCAAAAACTAAGTCGATTGAAAATTTGATCAGAGTCTAGTTAAGAGGTGCCCCATAAGGCTTATGAGTCCATTGTTGACCTAATAGACTAAGTTCTTAATTTTGATTTAAGAGACTAATCCTTGGTTGACCTAAGAGACCAAGTTTATGATTCTGACCAAAAACGCAAAAGCCTTGATTGACTTGAAAACACTTCAAGTTTGAGCCCTAACCTCAATTGACAATATTTATTTAAGTTCAAGCCTCGACCTTGATCAGCAACGTTTCTTCAAGTCTAAGCCTTGTCCTCGATCAGCAACATTTCTTCTAGTCCAAGCCCTCATCTTGATTGATAAAGCTTCTTCAAGTTCGAGCTCCATCCTTGACCAGCATGCTTTTTCAATTTCGAGGGTTGACCTCTATCGACAATGCTTCCTCAAGTTCCAATACGGACTTCGATTGGTAACACTTTGTTAAGTCTGCAATCGGTAACACATCTTTAAGCTTTGGCACTGACCTCAATCAGAAAAGCTTCGCCAATTATGGATACCAACCTTAATCGACAAAACTTCTTCAAATCGAGCATCGACCTAAATTGACAATGCTTCTTTAAGTTCAAATACTGACATTGATCAGCAAAGCTTCTTTAAGTCCGAGCACTAATGTTGATTGACAACACTTTTTTAAGTCCAAGTGTTGACCTCAATTTACAAAGCTTCTTTTAAGTTTAGGCACCAATCTTGATCAATAAAGCTTCCACAAGTCTGGATGCCAACTTTAATTGACAAAACTTCCTTAAGTTACAAGCTTCAACATAAGAGACTTAACCTCAGAAGAAGTCATCAATAGCCACTTTCTGAGCTGATTGGTAAAAATCTCCAAAAGATTCTAGATGCTGACCTAAAAGATTACTCCCATGAGTCATCTTAAGTTACTAAGCTAACTTAAGGGAGTAGCAAAAGTTCGTCTTGACCTAAAGAACTTTGAAAAATACAAAGGGGTACTTAAGGCCACTGTATTGAAGAGATGATCACTTACAAAGTTGATCATAATAAATCCAACCAATCACCCACTGAACCAACCTAGATCAATGAATATGCAACACATTAATACTGGCCAAAACCCTAAGATGGACCAACACCTACAAGAGTCATCGAACTTGGTCTAAATTGACCTATACTTAATGCAGATATTTCATTGTAGCCTAGCAAAAGAAGTCGAAAATAAGTCGACCATTAGGCTACTTTTGTAACTTGAGTGTGGACTTAAGCTCAATTTTTGAAAGTAGAGGACAATCGATATGATATGAGCTTGCTAGCCAACATGATAGTGACACATGATGGATTTGAAGTAGGGATGACAATTTTTCTTGTTAGACCGTTTATCCAGTCGGAACCATTTTTAACGGATCAGAGAATCCTCGGTCTAAATAGCTTAACGGGTAACGAAAATTTTTCGTTAACGGCTAATCGGGTAAACGGCCCGAGGACGGTATTCTTTGCCCCATTCCGTTTACCTATTCCCATCCCAGTTAACTTTAATATAATATATTTAAATTTTAAATATATATATATATATTAATATATTAAAAATTAAAAATAAATAAAATATATATAATCTTGACTCTTGCTCTTTCTTATTTTACATAGCCGTCTCCATTAGTCCATCGTTTATCTTCACCAATCGTTGCCCCATCGATGCCTTTCAACACCTTTTTCTTTTTCTGGTATACTTATCTCTTTAGAAAGATATCTATTTATTTATTTCTTTGAAATTTGAATGTATTTTTTATATGATTGTTGTATTGAAAATTTTTATTTTTAAAATTTTTTTTTTTGTTAGTTGTTTTCTTTCTTACTTTTCGTTCTCTTCTTCCTTATCTCAGAGTCAAAGAATCTCTTATATATATCAATATCATCATCTTGATTAATCTAGATTAGTCTCTATCTTATCTAAACGGATAAACGGATACGCAGTGGGTATCCATTTGCTCGGTCGGATATCTCCGTCCCCGCCCCGTTAACTATAACGGCTTAACGGGGCGGGGAACGTGGATATTTTTCCTAACGGGGATAGCCATCCCTGGGCCGTTGCCAATGGCCCAGGGATGGCTCGAGGCGGTCTATACCAGTATCCATCCTCGTTAGAAAAAACATCCCCGTTCCCCGTCCTGTTAAGCCGTTATAGTTAACGGGACGGGGACGGGGATAATCGGTTGGAGAAACGGGTACTCATGGGGTACCCATTTACTCATTTACATAAAAAATAAAATTATTTTTGTTTGCTGCCAAGTCACTTTGATGAGCGCCGGGTGTGCTGAGATCTTCGAGGGCCTCCAAGGAGGTGAAAAGGTCGTCTTCTTCCTCCAAGAACCTGCAAGAAGTCCTGGACCGGTGGTTCCGACGGGGACCCTCCGACGCTTATGTTAGTGAACTTGTAGAACAGGAATGTATTGTGTGAGTATATTTCAGAGAGAAGAAGAAGATCCCCTGCACTGAGCTCGGGGTCCTCCTTTTATACCTATCTAGGAGGTTTCTTCTACCTCGTTCCCTTGAAACCGTCGAGTCTTTCTTGTTAGGATGAGCTCTGTAAACGACAGGTGGGTGAGCTGTTGCTGAATGGACGTTGTGTATGTCGGCAACTGTGGGGTGCGTTAGTAACCGCCTATGATCTCGGTAAAATAGATGAGCAAGATATGTGGTGGTTAGTGCCTCAGATCCCGGGGTCCGTTATTCGAAACCAGCTCCATTATAATAGGAAAATGTGCAGTATTGAGGCTGAAGCTAGAGGCCGGGACCGAAGCCAAGGGCTGAAGCTAGAGGCCGGGACCGAAGCCAAGGGCCGAAGCTAGAGGCCGAGGCCAAAGCCATGGTGAGGCCGAAGCTAGAGGCCAAGGCCGAAGCCAGGGGCCGAAGCGAGGATGCTGACGCCAAAAATGAGCTATCAACTCATTCGGTTCCGGGAATCGCGCAAGGTGTTATGCTACCGCCAAGAGGATGTGATCAGCCACATCAGATGCCCCTCCACCCTTGAGATGGATGGGCGTATAGTTGCCAGCGAAAGGGGTGTTAATATCCTCCAAGTGGCTGATCTCTGTGCCATCATTTCGTCTGTTCAGACTGTTGGGATTGGGTAAGATTTTCCTCGAGCGGAGAGTTGTAAAAAGGTAAGCGTCATCATTGCGGTGAGGTCATCGCTACCTATTTATTGGTGGTGCTTTTCGTGTTTCTCGTGCCGAGTGGTTGCTGAAGCGGCTTCCAATAGAAAGCGAGCACATGGCCAAACCGGACATCGGCGGGATGATTTGAAATGGGGTATAAAAGGGGGAAATCGTCCCTATCCTATGCTTTTCACCTTTTCTTGCATTACAACCTACGATCTTGAATCTGCAAGCGCTCGTTCATCTCCTATTTTCGTTTTTCTCCTGAGATCTCTTCTTCAATCTCGGTTCAAGTTCCTCAGGTTAGTCCTCATGGCTTCTTCACCTTCCTGTTCTCTTTCCGACTTTGGGGATTGTTCACCTGTTCCTTCACAGCCTTCCCCTTCCCTGGAGCTTAGCTGGTCCTCTTCATCCCCCGACCGTGCACCGTTGGAACGGCGGCGAGCTACCGGACGACCCGCGGCTGGGATTCGTTTGGCCACCAGACGGGCCCTACCCCGGCACCGTCCGACTGTCGCCGGTCCGTCCACTGCTGTCAAGGAGTCCCCTAAATTGACTGCCTCTACCATGTCGGCCCAAGACATCATGAACCTTAGAACCAAGTATAGTTTTCCTCCTAACATTCGTCTGTCTTGCCCTACTCCTGACGACAGGGTAACTTCTTCCTGTTTCGGGAGGGTTGCCTTGTACGGAGCTTTCTTTAAGGTGGGGCTTCGGTTACCCATCCACCCTTTTATCCTCAACCTGTTAGATAGATACTCCTTGGCACCCGCTTAGTTAGTCCCAAATTCTATTCGAACCATCGTCGGCTTCATGGTACTTTGTCACTTTCAAGGTATAGAGGCTAGCATCTCTTTATTCCGTAGCTTCTACACTCTTCACAAGCAAGCGGGGTGGTGGTCGTTTACCCCTAGACCCACTAGGATCCTTAAACTATATCTTCCCACGTCCATCAAAGGTTGGAAAGATAGGTTCTTTTTAGCCGACGTTGAGGGGGTGAGCGGAGTCTGGGGAACACCTAATACCGACGCCAATAGAGACTCTTCTATACTCCCGAGGGATCGAATGGCATTCGGGCAGCTTTTGACTGCCGACATCCCTCGGTGCAACCAATTTTACTTGAAGAGAACCTCCGTCTTGCTGGCCTTGTTCCATCTAGTGGTGAGTGGCCGATTACTCACCTTGCTTTTTCTGCCCTTCTCCTCTCTTCCCTTTCTTTTTTTTTTACACTTCTTTCCTCTTCCTGATACAGGAATGGCACCATCACTTCGCGAGTAAGATAGGCTGCCATAAGGAAAAGGAAGATCAAAGCGAATGGGGCCCCGCCGCAAGGAGGGCAATCACCAAGACCGCCAGGAGGGCCGAGGCCGGAGAGGCCTTTGACAGGGGCGAGACTGAAGGAGAGGCAAAGGTCATAGAGGCCTCTAATGGGAGCGAGGTGGAAAAGGCCGAAGTCGGCAGAGCCCTAGGAAGCGAGGCGGTAAGGGCTGAGGCTGGAGAGGTATCAGGGCAGATTGAGGCTGAGGAAAGAGATCTACCTCATCTGCCTTTACCAGTGTCGCATCCGTCTCCTATCGAGGTAATCGATACATCTCCGGAGAAAGGGACTAAAGAGCTGTCGCCATGCCCCATGGCCACCGAAGCGGAACCGGCCAATTCAGCTACAAGGCCGACTCCGGGAGCCGCCATATCTCCCGAAGGGGCAGCGGTCGAGGCGTCTCCACCAGAAAATGCGCCAGAAGAGGCAGAGTTGGAGGCTGAGTCCTTGCCTATAGCCATGAGGCCGGCAGTGGGGGATGGCAACGATCCCTCATTTCAATCCATTTTGACACGCCATAGCCGTTGGGCCAAGCGGACATTGGCCCAGGTTTCGGTGCTCGAGCTGCAAGGGTTCCTTCGACACCAAGGGAGATCTACTTTCTTCTGGGAGGCATCCGTGGTGCATCTTTGGGTAAGTATTGTCTCATTATCAAAACTTTTGTGACTGTCTCTTTATCTAACTTGAGCAATCCGATCAGGCATTGAATTCTATGACCACCATGAGGGGCCTTTGGTCCCAAGCCAAGGATGCTCTCGATCAATCTGTGAAGGAAATTCGAGAGATTCGGGCTAGTGCGGAGAGGGCCGAGGCAGTCCTGGAGGAGGCCCGGGTGGAGACGGCCTGGGCGCAAAAAGTTGAAGCCGAAGCCAAAGCTGCCCGACTTCGTATCCTGGCCCGGGCTGAGAAGGCGGAGGAGGCGCTCAAAGTGGCTCAGCGCCAGGCGGCCAATGAGCTTGACAATGCTCAAGTGGCAGAGGAAAAGCAAAGGGTGGCCGAAGAAAGTCAGAAAGCCACTGAAGCAGAAGTTTACTTGTTATGGCACCAGCTGCACTCTGCCATCATTGAGATCAAAGTGGCTGAGGAGAGGGCCGAGAATGCTGAGGAAATCGCTTGCCAACGAGATGCCGAGGCAGAAAATCTGAAGGCGGCGGTGACCGAGGCCGAAAGGAAGGCTGACGAGGCTGAGAAGAAGGCCACTAAGGCTGAGGAGAAGGCTGCCGAGGCCGAGAAGAAAGTCATCAAGGCCGTAGAGGATTTTAGGAAGTCCAAAGCCTTCAGTAGGGAGCTGGCCGAGACAACTACATTTGCATACGATGGCGGCTTCCAAGACTGCAAGGAGAAAATACGTACTCTACGGCCTCGAAGGAATTGAAGAGCTGGAGCCGGATGAAGTTCCCGAGGATGACAACTTAGCTCCGGCCCAACCTTAGTTTCTTTTGTTTTCTTTATATTGTATTAAGTCCGATTTGATCGGCAATTTTGTAACTTTCATTAGCAATGAAAATTTCTTGCTCAATTCTCATTTTGATTTGAATCGTAAGCAATTATCAATGAGTGGATATGAATAAGCCATAGTGGCTGCTATCAAGGCCATAGGCAGTCATAGCTAATAACCGCACTCGTGTGACCTGGTGGTCTTGACAAATGACCTCGCACCGCAGGTTATTGGCACCGGAGGGTAGCACCGGCGCGAAGTCGATTAAGGGGCTATCATCAAGAGGTCGGGTGGTGCCAAGGCACAGGTAGGCCAACACAGACGAGGGGTAGGGCCTTTTGAAGAGTTAAACTTCCAATACTGATGCGGAGTCGAGCTAAGACGCCGACGCGGAATCGCGTTAAGGTACCGATGCGGAGTCGATTTAGGACGCCGACGCGGAGTCGAGCTAAGGTGCCGACGTGGAGTCGAGCTAAGGTGCTGATGCCGAGCCGGGCTTGGAGGCTTAGAGTGCCGAGGGGAGACTCGGGCTTAGAGTGCCGAGGGGAGACCCAGGCTTAGAGTGCCGATGCGGAGCCAGGCTTAGAGTGCCGAGGGGAGACTCGGGCTTAGAGTGCCGACGCGGAGCCGGGCTTAGAGTGCCGAGGGTAGACTTGGGCTTAGAGTGCCGATGCGGAGCCGGGCTTAGAGTGCCGAGGGGAGACTCGGGCTTAGAGTGACAACGCAAAGCCGGGCTTGGAGGCTTAGAGTGCCGAGGGAAGACTCGGGCTTAGAGTGCCGACACAGAGCCGGGCTTGGAGGCTTAGAGGGAGAAGCAGGATCACTCAAAAATATGTCACTAAGAATATTTTGAATGGTACTCCGGCAGGCAAGCTCAAGCTAAGAAAATTAACAAACTACTGATAGTACCATCGTAGGTTGTCTGCGTTCCATGTACGGGGGAGAGGCTTCCCGCCTAGCTCCTCAACTCTGTATGCTCCGTGATGAAGCACCTCTGTGACTCGATAGGGTCCTTCCCATCTTGGCACTAGCTTGCCTCCTTCTATCGGCTTTGATATTTCGGCTCATCGAAGGGCTAGGTCTCCGGGACGAAATGTCTTAGGTCGTACTGGGGCATTGTAGTATCTGGCCGCCCGCTAACAGAAGGCCGCCATTTGGAGCCGCGCTCGATCCCGTAGCTCTTCTACTAGGTCGAGGTTGGCCCGTAGCTGATTTGGATTGTCCCCCTCGCTGTACAACTCCGTACGGGGGCTCGGGACACCTATCTCCACGGGAATGACAGCTTCGGATCCGAAGACCAAGCTGAAAGGAGTCTTTCCGATGGGGGTCCGCGGCATTGTGTGGTAGGCCCACAACACACTGGGGAGTTCTTCCACCCATTGTCCTTTGCAGTCATCTAGCCGGGCCCTAAGTCCTTAAAGGATAATGC
Source organism: Calamus simplicifolius (assembly GCA_900491605.1). NCBI lineage: Eukaryota > Viridiplantae > Streptophyta > Magnoliopsida > Arecales > Arecaceae > Calamus > Calamus simplicifolius. The sequence goes on along the minus strand of UESW01004935.1, from coordinate 428,662 downwards.
GGTTGGTCACTGTTGACCCAATTGAGGATTTTGATGATTAACAAAACTATTTGAGTATAACATTTGAAGTTACTAATGATTTTGATTAAGTTTTTCAGATTATAAGTCGATTTGATAATCAAAATCAATAGTCAAATCAAGTTCTGGTTCGAATCTAATGTCAAGGTAAGATTGCAGACATTAGAGTTGACACATGGAATCGCAGAGTCGACTCCGAAAAACGGCACAGACTTAGAGTTGACTCCGAGACTGTTAGAGCCGACTCCAACAAAAAAGACAGAATGATAGTTTTTCAGGCCATGACTTAGAGTCGACTCCCAGACTGTTAGAGTCGACTCCAGAAGAATTTTGTGTCGACCCCAGAAAAGTCAGAGACGACTCCAGATCTAGCGGATTAAAGAATTTCGAGTTACAGCCGACTCCAGAAAAGTTAGAGCCGACTCCAGAATGTCAGACACGGCTCCAGAACTGTCCGAACGACTCTAAACTTTATCTTTATCTATTTTAATCCCAACGGCTATTGTTATTTATGGATCTAATCCTTCTTACACTTGTTTCTAACGGATAGTTTCAAACTATTTATGGATTAATCGGGATCTATAAGAAGAGGGTTTGTTGCATCCCAAAAGAAGTAACAAGAAAGGCAAAAAGAAAAGAATAGAGATAAATCTTTGAGATCTATCAGAAAAGAAAAGAGGGAAAACTTGTAAGGAAAGATCATACTGATTCCCCAAAAAGAAGAGAGAGAGATTCCAAGCTTTTGCAGTTCTATTTCAAAGAAATCTCAAGAGAAGAAAGAAGCCCTAGTTTTCTGATCTTCTGAGTCTCAAGAGCATCTTGAAGGAAGATCCAATCAAAGGAAGAGAAGGAAGAAGCCACCAAGATCTGCGAATCAGGCTTTGATTCCTATCCTCTTATTATTGTTTTATTATTGTATATTTGCTCATTGGAGGAGCTGTTTATCTTGTAAAAACAAATATTGTTTGCTGGGTCAATCTGGTGATTGATTCAGTTGAGGCTGTTAGCCTTGTGCAAGCATTAGCTTGTGGTGATAGGTTTTATGCTGGTGAACCTTGAAAACCAGCTGGGTTCGTTGTGCACCCGGAAAAACAACAAGTTTGAGTTGTGAGCTTGCAAAACAACTCTGTTGTAATCAGTTTGATTATAGTGTGGACCCAAGAGGTACTTGGGAGTGGACGTAGGTGTAGGTACACCAAACCACTATAAAATCTCCTGTGTTTGCCGTGATTGTCTCTTTATCTTCAACTCTCTATTTGTGCTTATTCAGTTTTAATTTGTGTGAATCTAAGTCTTTATTTCCACTGGGGGTTATTTCTCAAAAGAGTTTAAATTTTTGAAAAACCAATTCATCCCCCCTCTTGGGTTGCTATCTGGACCAACAGTCACCTCGACTGCACCGTTAGTCTGGGGATGCCCCACAGATGTGAACAACTAATGAATGCCTAGCTCGGTCAGTACTCCCAGAAGGTCATGTTGTCAAACTGTCGGCCGTTGTCAGTGACGAGAGTATGCGGCAGCCCGAACCGGCATATTATAGATTTCCATAAGAAGGGTCTCACCTTACCCTCGGTAATCTTGGCGAGTGCCTCGGCCTCGATCCACTTGATGAAATGGTCGATGGCTAACAGTAGGAATTTGCGCTGACCGGAAGCTGGAGGGAATGGTCCCAGGATGTACATACTATAGGGAGAAATAAACTCCGAGGCATGCATATTTTAAAATTTGATAACTATTATCAATGCGGAAACTAAAAGATTACATATTAATCTATCTAATATGCATCAAGATCATATCTTTGCTTTATATATAGGATCGCTTGATCTAAAATATGCATATAAATAAAATCATCAAGATCATATCTTGATCCTCAAGGTAAGAAGTCGTACTTCTTGCCTTGAATCATGCCTTAAGATCTAGGGATCATATCACTTACCTTAAAGGCAGATGGTAAATCATTTTATGCTCTGCAGCCGTTCAATCGCCCGGCCTCTAGCATCGTCCATGCGAAGCCCCGAATGATCGGATTTTTTATTCTAACCTTTTAGAATTTCAATCCACGACATATCGTGTGTTGTTGTTCTATATAATCTGGTGAGGGATGTCCTCTATTTATAGTCTTATTTTAGCCAGTCCATTGAATTCTAACATTTAGAATTCCATCGTTCAGTAAAAAGTAAAGAGATGCCGAACCAAAGAGGCGCAGCGTTTGGTTAATTCCGACGTTCGGTGAAAACCAAAGAGTCGCAATGTTTGGCTAATTCAAAGAGGTACATGAATTCTAAAACTTAGAATTCTAACGGGAGAAGATTAATGTCAGGCATTAAATTCTATATGAGAATTTAATCTCTCATGAGATGAGATTTCAGCCATCTCATCATGTGAGATCCTTATGCGAGAGGTTTTGGTTCATGTGATGGTTTAATCTGATATAAATTTATTGGACTGAACCCACATAGATCATGGTCCTATCCCAAATCAAATTTGGCTAGTCCTGAATCTATTTAAATCCAAATCAAGTCTAATTTCAAATCAATATTTGAAATTGACTAGTCCTACTAATAGACTTAAACCAAATTGAATCTTATTCACTTGTACTTAACCCAATTAAGATAATTCAATCAATCAAATTGATTAATTAAATCATATACGATTCTCAATCGTTGATCAGCAAATAGATCATCCTAGGAAACTTCTATGTGTGTGACTCTCTAGGTTTGAACCTAAGCTGGTAGCATAGAAACAACTTTCTATACTAATCGTTGTGCCCATCTAACAATGGAACCCAACGTCCGGATAGGTCGAAGAGTTGCCGAGCAAACTCCAAGAACCCTAAGAAATAGTTACTGTATAATTCATCATTTTGACCACAAATGCTAAGGATGGCTTAAGAGCCTGTCAACTCTAAACAGCAAATCCATAAAGTGATTTCAATTTTAGTGATCATGTGACTTTTACATGAAGTGCCTTGGCCAAGGTCTTGCTAAATTGAAACACAAGCATTTCTCCTTTTAACAGGATAGGTCAAATTCCATCTTGATCCATAACTAACTACCACAAGTACTTGACTGGACCCAGTAACCTTTCGTAGCTGGATTAGAAATCCAGGTAGTCTGGCACCTAAGTACAATGAGTTGCTTGTAAGCCACTGGTTGTGATCTTCAGGTCTGAAGGATACTTATACCTATATCTTCTCGGATTAACTCTTGACAGTAGAGTATCCGGAAATGAGTCACGTTCGGTGAAATGTACTCCTACACTTTCACCTGTATGTCATACTAGTGTCTCTACACTCCTTGGTTAAGAGGACAACCAACAAATATGATATACAACATCCTATAATTGATAGTATTATGGCCCTGTCATAGTATATCATTTGGTCACGAACTCTTTTAAAGACCTTCAAAGATAAATCCTCCTTTATCGTGAAGGAAGATCCTGAGGGCTTCATTACCATTAGGAGTTTTAAGAAGATGTTCTTGTAATAAATAAACTGCCAAATAACTTTTATTAATATATCAATTTATATACAATTTACATTAGCACAATTATCAAATGATTGGCTTTAGGATACAATTCCCAACAAACTCCCACTTAGCCTAAAGCCACTCATTACAGTATTTAATACCCATCTTCAATTTATAGTCATCAAACTCCTTGATGATGAGTGCTTTAGTAAATGAGTCACCTAGGTTTTCCTTTCCATCAATCTTCTGAAGATTTATGTCACCTCGGTCTACAATCTCTCGTATAAGATGAAACTGGCGCAGTATGTGCTTGGTGCGCTAATGTGCTCGTGGTTCCTTTGCTTGAGCTATGGCACCAGTGCTGTCACTGTACATTAGGACTGGTCCATCTATGGAAGGTGCCACTCCAAGCTCGGAGATAAACTTTCGCAGCCACACAGCTTCTTTCGCAGCATCTGATGCAGCGATGTACTCTGCCTCGCACACCAAATTTGCCACTGTATGTTGCTTAGAACTTTTCCAGCAAACAGCTCCACCATTTAGGATAAACACGAAACCCGATACACTTTTGCTATCTTCATGATCTGATTGGAAACTGGAATTAGTATATCCAACAAGTTTCAAATCAGACTCTCCATAGACTAACCACTGGACCTTAGTATTTCTCAAATACTTAAGGATTGTCTTAACAACTTGCCAGTGTTTTTCTCCTGAATCAGATTGGTATCTACTCACTACTCCTAGTGAGTATGCCACATCTGGTCTTGTATATGTCATGGTGTACATAATCGATTCCACTGCCGAAGCATATGGAATTCGACTCATACGTTCTCTTTCATTAGGAGTTGTCGGACAATCCTTCTTAGAAAGATGAATTCCATGGCCTATCGGAAGATAGCCTTTCTTGGAATTCTCCATGCTAAACCTCTTTAGCACGGTGTCAATGTACGTAGATTGGGATAAACCAAGCATCCTCTTAGATCTATCTCTATAGATCTTCATCCATAGGATGTATGATACATCTCCCAGATCTTTCATAGAGAATTGTGATGATAACCATGTCTTTATTCCTTATAATGCAGGGATATCATTCCCGATTAAAAGAATATCATCCACATATAATACAAGAAATACAATAACGAAATCGTTAGCCCATTTATAAATGCAAGGTTCTTCTTTATTCTTAATAAAGCTATAAGATTTGATCACTTTATCAAATCGTATGTTCCAACTCCTAGATGCTTGCTTAAGTCCATAAATAGACTTCTGTAGCCTGCACACTTTAGACTCGTCCTCAAATATAAAACCTTCAGGCTATATCATATACACCTGTTCTTCTAAATCACCATTTAGAAAAGCGATTTTAACATCTATCTGCCAAATCTCATAATCGAAGTGTGCTGCTATAGCTAGCATAATCCGAATGGATTTTAGCATTGCCATAGGAGAAAACGTTTCATCATAGTCAATACCATAACGTTGACAATACCCCTTAGCAACCAGACGTGCTTTATAGGTCTCAACCTTTTCGTCTGCGCCTCTTTTCCTCTTGAAAACCCACTTACACCCTATGGGTTTTATCCCTTCGGATGGGTCAACTAATGTCCATACATTATTGTCCTTCATAGAATCAAGTTCGGATTTCATGGCATCAAGCCATTTATTAGAGTCAGTCTTTTGCATAGCATCCATATAGGTGATCGGATCCTTGTTGTTCTCATCGAGTTCAACAGGATCTTTATTCTGGACCAAGAAACCTAAGTATATGTCCGGTTGATGTGGTACTCTACCAGACCGCCTTAATGGTGCATCTAGAATGGGTTTTGAGTTTGATCTAATCAACTCAGATTCTAAGGGTTCACTGGTTTGTGTTGTTCCTTCTACTTGATGAACTTCCTCAAGTTCAATATTAGAGCTATTTGTTCCTTCACTAAGGAACTCCTTTTCAATAAAAACTGCTCTATTACTAATGAACAACTTTTGTTCTTCAGTATTGTAGAAGTAATATCCTTTGGTTTCTTTCGGATAGCCGATAAAAAATATTTGTCAGATTTGGGTTCAAGTTTGTCTGATTTTGCACGTTTCACATAAGCCGGACACCCCCAGACTCTCAGATAGGTGATAACCGGTTTATGTCCATGCCATATCACATTTGGAGTTTTAGAAACAGACTTAAACAGACTTACTTCGAACCTTATTAAGAATATGATAAGCTGATTCTAATGCGTATTCCCAAAATGATATTGGCAAGCTTGCAAAACCCATCATGGACCGAACCATGTCTAATAGGGTTCGATTCCTTCTTTCGGACACACTGTTATGCTGCGGTGTTCCAAGAGGAGTCCATTGGGAGAGAATCTCATTCTCCCTTAAATATGTCACAAAGTCATTGAAAAGGTATTCGCCTTCTCGATCTGATCGAAGGATCTTAATGCATTTTCTTATTTATTTTTCTACTTCTTTATGATATAGTTTGAACATTTCAAACGACTCAGATTTATGTATCATAAGATAGACATAACCGAACCTAGAAAGGTCGTCTGTAAAAGTAATGAAGTAGTAATATCTACCTTTGGCACAAGTGCTCATTGGTCCACATACATTAGTATGTACTAGACCCAATAGCTCTTTGGCTCTTTCACCTTTTTCAGTAAAAGATGACTTGATCATTTTACCAAGAAGATAGGATTCACAGGTAGTTAACGATTCACAATCATTAATTCGAAGGATGCCCTCCTGAGTTAACATGTTTAATCTATTCTTGTTGATATGACCCAGCCGATGGTGCCAAAGATAAATGTCTGTGACATCAGTTGTTCTAGGGCACTTACTTGATTTGTACACTACATTTACATGCTGTGATAATATATAAATGCCATTAGATAAATGCCCAGTCATTACAGTGACTTCATTCATAATGATATTCAAAGTAACATCCTTTATTGAAATTTCATAATGACTTTTGGCCAGAAGGCCTACATAAATTACGTTCAACAAGAACGTTGGGCAAAAATGATAATCATTTAGTATAATGACATTTCTATTGAAAACTATTTCAAGAACTCCTAATGCCATAACTGGAACTAATCTTCCATCGCCGACATTAAGGAATCTTTCATTGTCCTCAAATCTTCTAGTGACCTATAGTCTCTGCAATGAATTGCAAATGTTAAAAGGACTCCCGGTATCCAATACCCAGGTCTGATTATCATATACAGAAAAATTACAAGGTGTTATCATATAAATACCTTGTTGAGCAACATCTTGCCCCTTTTTCTTCTTTGGCCTGTTTGGATCAAGTGTTGCAATGTAAAGAGGACAGTTCCTCTTCTAGTGCCCTTGCATCTTGCAATGAAAGCATTCAGCTTGACTTTATCAACTTTCTTCTTCTGCATCTGACCACTTATAGATGTTCTAGCATGTTGCACATTTTTCTTATTCTTTTTCTTCTTCCCTTTCCCAAAGGGTTGACGCCCTACCTTAGATCCTTCAACCACATTAACCAAACCCTTAGAGAGCTAGTTATCCTTCTCAAAGATCTGTTACAACCCCAACAAACTGTGGTAGTTGACTGCATGCTTTGTCATTCGAAAATGAGTAAGGAAAGGTCGGAAGGATGGAGGCAAGGAATTCAGGATCGCATCTTTTTCCAACTGCTCATATAGGGGAAAGCCGAGCTTGCTTAGCAATTCTATCTTCTCGATCATGTACAATACATGATCATTGACAGGAGATCCATCCCTTATTCGAGTATTAAAAATAGCACAACTATTCTTGTGCCTTTCAACGTCGTCAGGTGTACCGAAAGATTTATTCAACGCTTGAATGATTTCTTCTGATTGTGCATTCTCGAACCAACGATCGAATTCATCGTTCATTGCTGCTAGCATGATGCAACTACGCTAGTTCTATCACTGAGCCACTTCTGATAAGTATCTTTTTCAGAACTTTGGGTGTTTGCATCAGGTATCTTTGGTGCAGGATTATTCAGAATATAAAGAATCCTCTCATGTTCAAGGATGATCTTAAGTTTTCTAAACCAGCTATTGAAATTTGAACCATTCAACTTGTCACTATCCAATAGGGACCTTAATGATAAATTAGTGGCCATTTTCTGCATAAAGAAAAACTAAAGTTTATTAGTATATAAATTGATTCAGTCTAAAGACTTGGTCTTTAGTCTAAAGATTCTCTTACTATTTTGTTCAAATTGGCAGCCTCTACACCCCAATTCGAAGAATTATTCTTAATTCTTTAGTGGGCACTAAGATCTACATAGACTACATACAGGCCCAAGTGAAGCTTGGCCAACCCTTATGCATCTAAGAGTATGTTCAAAACCAATTGTTTTCCCAAACAATTCTTAGTGTTCAGTTTTGCCCCATGTTCCTCTTTAGCAGGCATGGAGTGCCTCTACTGAAAGTTCTAGTTAGGTCCAACCATTAAATGATATAATCAGTGTAACCTATCAATAGACAACCAAGCCCGAGTGAAGCTGGGCCCACCTGACTGTCTATTTAATAGTTACACTGACTTATCATATAATGAATGATAATTTCGATGGTTGACAAGCACCAGGCATGGAGTGCCTCCAATGATTATCAAGACATCAGACTCATTATCACCCACCTTAATGGAAGGCTATGATCTAGTTATCATATAACTATTTCATTTTAAGGACCTAATAATTTTAGAGGATTTAATAATCTGAAGACAAATTGACTAATCAAGTTCTCCTACTGAACCTATGAAATCGATAGAATGAAACAAGATTAAGTCTGGTTAAGTGGCACCTAAATCAGTTAGACTAATTTCCTTACAGGCATGGGTCAACCCGAATCAGGTAAATGATCAAAATCATAAATGGTTCACCATATTGACCAGGTAAGTGAGATCGATGGGAGGGATATGTCATTAACTCGTTAAAGACGCATCAATACGAGTAGCTCCCAATTAAAAACTATTCGATCGTTGATCCTAGAGCAACTTGCCAACTTACCTTGACATCATATGGTTAACCAATTTTGATTTGACCATCTAAGAGATTCATGCTCAACCACGGAGCCTAATCTACTTCCATTTGGTTAATCAAAGAGAAAGACATGATCAACTACAACTATTGTTTGATTTAGAGCATTCTTAACCTAATCTAATTAATTTAGATTTGATCAAATACTCTTTTAGTCCAGTTGATTTAAACCTTAGGGTCTAACCCTTTATAGACCTGATTTAGCTAACCCAAAAGATTAAATATATTTCATATTTACATGTCATATATTTCAATCAAGCATCACTTGCATTATGTTACTACTCATAATTCCTATATTTAGATCATATCTAAAAGATTATGAATTAATTTGACATTCAAATAAAACTCTCATAAATATTTGTATGTTTCATAACATAGATTACAAGCCATCATATTTCATATCTATGTTTTATACTAAACATGCAAATATAATGCTTTTATACAAGATCAATATGTATCAAATATAAAACATATTTTGAGAGTGTGTGTAATTTGTGTTTTGAAGCCAAAGATCAATTTAAATTATCTTTTGACTAAATATTAAGAACCATAACGTCACGGCAATATGTCACAGAATACCACGTTCAATGCGTAATTTGGATTTTTAATCCATCTATGACATGTGATCCATTTTAGCTTTGATTACACAATTAATGAGAGCATTAATCTTACATGCAATAAATTAGATCAATGACGAGAAATAAACTTCGAGGCATGCATATTTTAAAATTTGATAACTATTATCAATGCGGAAACTAAAAGATTACATATTAATCTATCTAATATGCATCAAGATCATATCTTTGCCTTATATATAGGATCGCTTGATCTAAAATATGCATATAAATAAAATCATCAAGATCATATCTTGATTCTCAAGGTAAGAAGTTGTACTTCTTGCCTTGAATCATGCCTTAAGATCTAGGGATCATATCACTTACCTTAAAGGCAGTTGGTAAATCCTTTTATGCTCTGCAGCCGTTCAATCGCCCGGCCTCTAGTATCATCCATGCGAAGCCCCGAATGATCAAATTTTCGGGAGTGCTAGCTCACAGAAAAAAAACTTGGCTGATCTTGAATCCTTCCACTTGAATCTTCCTCCAAGATCCACCACTTTCCGCTAACACCAGAATCACCAGGATTTTCTATTCTAACCTTTTAGAATTTCAATCCATGACATATCGTGTGTTGTTTTCTGTGTAATCTGGCGAGGGATGTCCTCTATTTATAGTCTCATTTTAGCCAACCCATTGAATTCTAACAGTTAGAATTCCGCTGTTCGATAAAAAGCAAAGAGATGCCGAACCAAAGAGGTACGGCGTTTGGTTAATTCCGACGTTCGGTGAAAACCAATAGTCGCAATATTTGGCTAATTCAAAGAGGTACATGAATTCTAATGTCAGGCATTAAATTCTATATGAGAATTTAATCTCTCATGAGATGAGATTTTAGCCATCTCATCATGTGAGATCCTTATGCGAGAGGTTTGGGTTCAGGTGATGGTTTAATCTGATCTGAATTTATTGGACTGAACCCACATAGATCATGGTCCTAGCCCAAATCAAATTTGGCTAGTCCTGAATCTATTTAAATCCAAATCAAGTCTAATTTCAATCAATATTTGAAATTGACTAGTCCTTCTAATAGACTTAAACCAAATTGAATCTTATTCACTTGTACTTAACCCAATTGAGATAATTCAATCAATCAAATTGATTAATTAAATCATATACGATTCTCAATCATTGATCAGCAAATAGATCATCCTAGGAAACTTCTATGCGTGTGACTCTCTAGGTTCAAACCTAAGCCGGTAGCATAGAAATAACTTTCTATACTAATCGATGTGCCCATCTAGCAATGGAACCTGACGTCCGGATAGGTCGAAGAGTTGCCGAGCAAACTCTAAGAACCCTAAGAAACAGTTACCGTATAATTCATCCTCTTGACCACAAATGCTAAGGATGGCTTAAGAGCCTATCAACTATAAACAGCAAATCCATGAAGTGATTTCGATTTTAGTGATCATGTGACTTTCACATGAAGTGCCTTGGCCAAGGTCTTGCTAAATTGAAACACAAGCATTTCTCCTTTTAACGGGATAGGTCAAATTCCATCTTGATCCATAACTGACTACCACAAGTACTTGACTGGACCCAGTAACCTTTCGTAGCTGGATTAGAAATCCAGATGGTCCAGCACCTAAATACAATGAGTTGCTTGTAAGCCACTGGTTGTGATCTTCAGGTCTGAAGGATACTTATACCTATATCTTCTTGGATTAACTCTTGACAGTAGAGTATCCGAAAATGAGTCACGTTCGGTGAAATGTACTCCTACACTTTCACCTATATGTCATACCAGTGTCTCTACACTCCTTGGTTAAGAGGACAACCAACAAATATGATATACAATGACCTATAATTGATAGTACTATGGCCCTGTCATAGTATATCATTTGGTCGCGAACTCTTTTAAGGACCTTCAAAGATAAATCCTCCTTTATCGTGAAGGAAGGTCCTGAGGGCTTCATTACCATTAGGAGTTTTAAGAAGATGTTCTTGTAATGAATAAACTGCCAAATAACTTTTATTAATATATCAATTTATATACAATTTACATTAGCACAATCATCAAATGATTGGCTTTAGGATACAATTCCCAAAAGGAGCAAGGAGAGGAGTGAACTGCTCCTTGGGAATAAGCGTCTGAGGCCGGTTGTCTGATAGATGGGGAGGCTCAGACTTCTTGGGTCATCCTCCAACTGGCTCCGTGGGCGTCGGTATCTTGCTAGAACTTTTGTTGGCCTCCCTTCTGGAAGAGTCCACCTCGTCAGTACGAATGTACTTCTGTGCCCAGCTTAGTAGCTCGGTATAGGAGTCGAGAGGCTTCTTATCCAGAGAATATGCAAATCTAGAAGGACGAAGCCCTCGCTTCAGGGCTAAGGTGGCTACAAAATCCTCCAAGTTATAAACTTCGAGCGCGGCCTCCTTGAACCAAGCGACGAAGTCTTTCGGGGTTTCGCCACTCCTTTGTTGGACGGCAAACAAGCTATCAGTCACTCGAAGAATCTTCTGGCATGCATCAAAGTGGGCCAGGAAAGATCGCTCGAGCTGTCTGAAGGAATTGATGCTGCGCAGCGGTAAACGTGAGTACCATGCACGCGCCGCCCTCTGCAGTGTGGCCGGAAAGGCCACACACAGGAGAGAGTCCATCACTCCTTGGACTTGCATGAAAACTTTGTAGCTCTCCAAGTGATCTAGTGGATCCGTCGTGCCATCGTACGGGTCCAACTGGGGAAGACGGAACCGAGGTGGGACCGGCTCCTCCATGATGCGGCGAGAAAGCGGGGGATGGTGGTCATAGTCCATCCCGTGAGGGCTAGCGATCTGGCGACTAAGCTCCTCCTATCGCTGGTGATATTCATCAAGCCGTCGTTCAGCCCGACGGGCGGCTTTCCTGCCGGTGTCCTTCTTAGAGGAGTCCGAAGACAAGGAAGGGGAAGACTGCCGGTGCAGGGAGTGCGCATGTCTTGGTTCCTTCTCACCATGCCGTCGGTGGGAGCGATCAGAATGGCGGAAGAGAGATCGCCGCCGCTTTGAGGCTTCCCGATGGGAAGGTTGGAGCGAGTGATGGGAGGCCTCAGGTGGAGTCCTTCCCTGATGAGGGTGACTGGCTCCATGACCCTCCTTATAAGGTGGGGGGGTTGAGGTGGCAAAGGCATGGCGGCGAAGCAGTGTTCCTGTAGTCCTCGCACCACCATCATTAGATCTTGTACCTGACTAGTCTGGACATCAAGCCGATCGGACTGGCCAGCCTATGGTGGTGCAAGAGGCGGAGCATGGGTGTTAGCCTCTGATTGTTCAACCCGCGGGAGGCGTTCCGCGGTGTAGCTGGTGGAAGCTTCCTGAGCTCACGTCATCACCATCCTCTTCCTCGCAGAAGTCGAGAGGTTGCAGATGCGTGAAGGTAAATGTCTGTCTGCCAGCGCCCCCTTTTTGGCGCGCCAATCTGTTGCTGCCAAGTCACTTTGATGAGCGCCGGGTATGCTGAGATCTTCGGGGGCCTCCGAGGAGGTGAAAAGGTCACCTTCTTCCTCCAAGAACCTACAAGAAGTCTCGGGCCGGTGGTTCCGGCTTGGACTCTCCGATACTCAAGTTAGTAAACTTGTAGAACAGGAATGTGTTGTGTGAGTATATTTCAGAGAGAAGAAGAAGATCCCCTGCCCTGAGCTCGGGGTCCTCCTTTTATACCTATTTGGGAGGTTTCTTTTACCTCGTTCCATTGAAACCGTCGAGTCTTTCTTGTTAGGATGAGCTCTGTGAACGAAAGGTGGGTGAGCTATTGCTGAATGGATGCCGTGTATGTCGGCAATTATGGGGTGCGTTAGTAACTGCCCGTGATCTCGGTAAAATAGATAAGCAAGATATGCGGTGGTTAGTGCCTCAGATCTTGGGGTCCGTTATTCGAGACCGGCTCTATTATACTAGAAAAATGTGCAGTATTGAGGTCGAAGCTAGAGGCCGGGACCGAAGCCAAGGGCCGAAGCTAGAGGCCAAGGCCGAAGCCAAGGGCCGAAGCTAGAGGCCGGGGCCGAAGCCAAGGGCCGAAGCTAGAGGTCGAGGCCGAAGCCATGGTGAGGCCGGGAGGCCGAGCCAGATGCCGATGCCAGAAACGAGCTATCAACTCATTCGGTTTCGGGAATCGCGCAAGGTGTTATGCTGCCGCCCAGAGGATGGATCAGCCACATCAATTTTATTAAATTTATAATTTATTAAAAATTAAAAAAATAAAATTAATTAAGATAAGATAGAATAAACCCCAACAACCAATCGTTGATATTGATGCATCTAACACATTAGCTTTAACATCGTAACAAAAGAATATATTCAAATTTCAAAACAAAAATAAGAGATATCTTTCTTTAGAAATAAAAGAAAAAGATGAGTGTACCAAAGAAAAAAAGATGTTGGAGGGCGTCCATGGAACGTCGATAAGGCAGCGATTGAAGACGATGGAGTAGATTCAGAACTTCAGAGTTTAGATCAGCAATTGAAGACGATGAAGTAGGTTCAGACTTTAGAACTTCAGATCGGCTGCGTGAAAGAGGAAGAGCAAGAGACGGTGCGTGAAAGAAGGCAGAGCAAGAGTTGTTAAGTTATTATATAAAGCTAATGGGACGGAGATGGGTAAACGTGAATGTGGCAGAGAATACCGTTCCCGGATCGTTTACCCATTTAGCAGTTAACAAAAAAATTTCGTTACCCGTTAAGCTGTTTAAAACGAAGATTTTCGATCCGTTAAAAATGATACCAACTGGGTAAATGGGGAAACGGGACAAATTACCATCCCTACCTAATTTGAAGGTGATATGATGTGATCAATTATATTGCTATATGCATCTTTTCAAAAAGAAAAGTCCTAATTAGGAGAGACTCATCAAAGCTGCCACTCAATTTGGGGATGAATCACATCAAAAGCATTGACCAGTTTAAGTAGGAGTTTACTATCAATTCTTCTGAGAAAGGTTCTTAAATTCTAATTCCAAAAAAGATTGCATTAAAGGCATGGTTATATTTAAGGATTCAACTCATTATAGCCATGAACAATTAACCAAATTTAAGAAAGATGATATCCTTCAAGGCTTGGATTCCATTTCAGAGCTTTAAATCTCCAGACTACTATCTTACAAGACTCTAAGCCTTCTTCCCTTTCTATTTTCTGGGTTGATTTGAGCATCAAAGAATCTTGGCATTTGAAAGCTACTTACCAATGTCAACAATACGAAATATTTAGTTTAAAACAATAAACTCTTAATTATATAATAATAGGATATTTGTTTCAATTTACTATTCCAGTATTCTGATTTCTGAATTTATGCATGATTATTGATTAAAAAGCCAATAGTCACTTCGCTTTTTTAATTATGATGCCCAATCCAGAACCAACATGAAACAAACCTCAGCACTCATTCCATCTAATCCACCGCTGGGACACTGACCGCTCTTTACTCGGGTCTCATTCTCTGATTCTCCGAAGCCTGGCCTTTATTCGCTGTACCACGCACTGGACCCGCAGCACCGGCTGTGGGCCATTATTGGACCCTGTACATCATCCGCTCGATCAAACACCACACCAGCCGTGTGATCGATACACACCAACAGAACCCTCCCCCAAGAATATGCTCTTGAGACTGCGGGTGCCGATGCGAGCCCCCCGTCGCTGCCTGCGATCCCCTTCGCCACTCCACTGCTGGACGAGCGAAAGCTGTTCGCTGCCGCGGCGGCGGGGATGGGGGAAGGAGGCGGACGGGAGGGAGACTGGGAGTGCGGGGGTTGCCGGAACCGCAACTACGCGTTCCGGTCCCTCTGCAATCGCTGCAAGCAACCGCGCCTTCTGGTGGACTCCAAGACCCCCGCCGACTCCAAGTGGCTCCCCCGCATCGGCGACTGGATCTGCACCGGTTCGATCACCTCCCTCCTCCTCTCGATTCCTGTTCCTCTCTCTCTCTCGATTTCTCCGTAGCTTTCTTCAACTCAATCTGGATCCAGCGAATGCTTTATTTGCTTTGTAAATAGGATGGAAGTGTTTTCTTTTTGATTTATATCTGACTTATATTTGTGTTGGGAATGAGATTTGAGTTGGAAAGATGGTGGAGAGAATATTTATTGGTGATCTATTTTATCTTGACGGGAAGAATAAATAGTACTAGAGGATTAAGTTGTGTACCACTAATTCTACTAAACGAGCTGCTACTCTTAGAGATATCACGAATTCTACTCCTTAACCGCGCTCATTGAATCCAAAGGTGCCCCCCCCCCCCCCCCCCCCCCTTCTTTTTTTTTGGGTTGCCCCGTTGTTTTTTCTTCTTGGAACTGTGATTTTTAGGCTTCTGTCTGAAGGTTAAAGTAGTTGGACTTTTAGAGTGGAGTTGCAGGGCGGATTATTTGAATGTGTTTGATTTGATACCATATAAATTTCTAGTATTGTGCTTGCATGATGCACATGAAAGGAAGCATGGATGGCTGTGATTCCTAATCTGATTAAAAATATTTTTCTCTTGTTCATTTAATTCATTCAATACTATAAGCTTTAACTTTTCCCTGTTGATGCTGTATTTGCTTGATGCTGGCTTGATTTGTGCTGTTTCATGCTAGCGTTTGCATGCAATTGTGCCATGTGTGGCTACAAGCCTGCCGCGTTATATGTCCAGCACCATGGCTGGCACTTTAATTCTTGCATTTGTTTCTTCCCCTTAGACTGAGAACTAAATTGAGTGAGTCATCTTAATTAGAGATTGATATCTGTAGTGGTGGAGAGTAGTGTGATGTGTGAAGAGACTTGGTCTCTATATTTATATTAAAAAGAAAAAGAACAATGTTGGATGCCAAGTGAAGCAGGACTCAAAAGGTTGTCAAATTATATGATGGTATAGATACAGTGACAGGCCCTATATTGGCATTTAGCAAAGTTTGTTCTTGCTGTCAATGTGGCCGTTGTTTTAAGACCTTGAGTTGACCTTCAAAATCTGACAATGATTAACTACATTGGTACCCATATAATTTATCTCAGTTGTTAGTTTTTGCTGACTTTTGTTATTTTGCTTTCAATTAGACTGACTTTCATATTCCTCTGATATTTTATAAGTCATTTTATTTATGGCAAATGCTTGTTTAAGTTACTATATTGTTGGAAGAAATAGGAGAGTGTTTGTTTCTCTTGGTTGATAAATTTACTAATGGGGAGGTGACTAATCTTGTGTAACTTAGATTCCTCCATTGTCTGAATAAATTAAAAATTTATGGATGTTGCTGTTTATCTCACTCTTCTGTGACAACAAAAGGCAAACTCCGAGGGTTTGTAGACAGTCTGGTCTAATGATGCAAAATCATTGCCAATCACATGTCCCAAAGCCTCTGTTTTGGACCAAATATTCTTGTGTTTTGTTATTAAAATAATCTAACATACTTAGTTTTCTCAGAGTAGAAATTTCTTTCTAGTTGTCCCTTGCTGTTCATCCGAAATATATTACTCCCAAGATATTAATGGTTACACAATAAAGAAGGGTTCTGTATGTAGCAATGACATTGATAAAAATTCTGTTTCTTCAAATGTGATCATTGCTTCTGTAAGAAGTAATTTTGTTTTTATTTCATAAAGGTTGTTCTAACACCACTGGACTGATGCCAATGGTTTCAAGCCACATAACCCCATTCACGAAAGAGATGTATCTATTACGTGGTATAGAATTCATTGTTAATATTACATGTTCATTGTTAATATTACATGTGTTAGCTTAACTCCTTGCTGACCCTAATTAGATTGGGATTAAGGCTTTGTTGTTGTTGTTGGCTTAACTCCTTAATTTCTTATCGAAGGAGCAATGGGTGATATGGCTGCTATTCTGTAATCCATTATGAGGAATTTTTTAGAATTAATTTTTTGGAAAACGGATCACTAATTATATCAGAGTGTGCAAATATGGAAAACTGGAGTTTGATTTGGTTGCATTTTTGTGTTTTTTTTGCTGTTTAAATGTTCTTTTTTACTTCTGTAGATAGTTCTTGATTGAAACATGATGCTGAACTTTGTTGTTGTCAAGACCATCAGCAATTCAAGTTATGGAATCGACCCAAACCTATTGATCCAAAATAATCCTATCTTTTTCTTGCTTAGACGTCCTTTTCAATTCAAGCTGAGATATGGAATTTGCTATGAGTTACATGATGGCTATTGTGTTTCTGTCTGTTTTATATGTGCTTTCATCTGGAATGGCTGATTGGTATTATGTTTATTGGATATGCTATTCTTGCTTGCTGCAACTTTGGTTGAGTCTGGGTTTGGGTTTATATGCCAAATGGATTCAATAGGTTGCAGTAACAACAATTATGCATCCAGAGAAAAGTGTAAGAAGTGTGGCCAGGCAAAGGAGGAAGGAGCGTTGCCAGCAATTGCAATGCCTGGAGTATCTCTGCCAACCTATGCACAATATTTTGGCAGGTTTCAAGCTCTACTTGGATCAAAGATGAATTTTGGGATTACAGGCAATCCTGCTATTCCTTCACTTCTACCAAGTTCTGGTTGTCCATACAGGGGACCTGACAGATATGGGCTTCAGTCTGCTCCCAGCTGGTCCTTAAGTGGCGGTAGTGGAAGTGAATATTCATATGCAATCAACAGAAATCAGCTTCCTGTGGTTCCTAAAGGATGGCGAGATGGTGATTGGATGTGCAACTGTGGCTTTCATAACTACTCATCCCGTGAACAGGTAACTTTCTTCTTCTCAGTTGACATATTTATATCAATGCCTTGCCCCTATTCTGAGTGGCAGTCTTGTATGGCCTCAGATGCTTAGTCTATTTATTTCTTTAAAAAGATTAGTAGTGGTACTAGTGTTATATGAGTATCTTTTTCGTTATTTTGGAGGAGGTGATCCAAATATTCCTTCAGTAAATAATCATGTAGTTGTAATTAATAGAACGATTTAGTTAATTCAACTGCATAGTTCTCTTGAAGTCTCTAATCATTTTTTGTCTTATTAAAGCATGAATACAGTTCTCTTTGCAAATGTCCATCCATCATCTATTCATATTGCTACTTTGAGAAACAAATTCATTCCTGCAACCAACTAGGATCAGGCTCTGGCCTCCAAACCCTGTGGGTGTTAAGATTTACTGCACACGCACATAGACATCATGGTCTGTTTGATGTGCAGCACTATACAATCTATTAGCACTTTATATTCGCTGTTTTTGGAAGGCGCTAGCCTCAGAGTGAATATTTGGGATGTATGGATCAAACATGCATACATGGAGTTCCTAGGGAAAGTGAAACTAGGAGACATTTCTCAGTGATCTTATACTTGAATGTGATTGCATTTGATGGAAATGTTAATCTGTGGATGTTCTACATTGTTACTTGATGATGCATATTAGTAAAATATAAATAAATGCATTATTGTTGTTTTCCCTCCTTTTCTAATAATGTGAGAATTTACTCAAAATTGTGGAATAAATCTTGCTGTAAAACATATATTGAAAAGCATATTCATGCACGTGTGCATGAACCAAACCACACCCCCTGGTGGAAAAACAAAGAGTTGAAAAAAAACCAACACGCGTGCACACACACAGGAAGAAGAAAACCACCCAGCTCTTGCTATGGGCACACATGATAATACTTCAGCATTTGGCACATTGGGAATGCTATACCATTTCTTTGATGCTTTAAGCCTTCAATTGTCTGCAAATTATATACCTGGTCCTAAAATCTTCTTTCTTCTGCAGTGTAAGAAATGCAATGCACCTGTATTGTCTACTGTTACTTCTTCAGCAGTGAGTTCGGCAGTTTCAGATACATTTCCAGGTAATGCATATTCTTCTTTTTTAACTTTGAAACTAAATGATGGTTATCTCAATGAGAGGTGCAGGCTGGTTTTCATTGATGATTCTTTTATCAGTTTCACCATATTGTTAATGTATAACCTCTGGTTGGTTGTAGAAACATGATGCAGTCCACTAAGACTATTCTGTTTCTCATTCCTTCTTTGTCATCCTTTGCATTCTCTCCTTCTGCAACATTTTAGTTTCAGCTCTAACTTAGAATGGGAAAGGCATACCCAAAAAAAATAAAGAGCCTTCCTAAAAGCAAGTGCAAACCTTGCAAACCTGAAGATTTCTACTTTGCCGTGCACTTTCATTGAATATGTGTGAGACATTAATGGTTTCTAGATCGCTGCCAATAAGAGCATTTTCCGTATAAAGCTTTTATCCTGCTGTTGCTATCACTTTTGTTTCCTTTGAAGTTATTCTTTATCCATTTTCAGGTGCTCATTTAGTCTAGTAACACCAGATGCAAGACGGATCCATGAACCTGTTATGCTGCATTGTACTATATAGATAAAATCGTGCACACTTATATATAATCTTATTGAGAAAAAGATATCGACTGATTCTCTTCATCAGAGCATACTATGGTTCTTTAATGAATATCATGTTGTTTGATGTGGATTCTTGTTCCCATGATAATGGTTGAAATTACCTCTCAAAGTTTCGGATTTATGTAAATGATTTTCTCTGAGTCGATTCTAGTCTATGTGATGAATGTCATTGTTAAAAATTGTTTTTATCTTTAAAGACTATTCTTTAAGCTTTATCCTAGCATAGTGATATCACAGAAACTGTTTATCCAGCTTTGAGAACAAAAAGATTGGCATCAGAGGAACTTATTGCTGACTTGGATAATAAAAGGCTGAATGCAGGAGACATAGACAGTCATCTTCTGGTAAGCTTATCATTTCACAAGCTAGTTATTGGTGCTGTATCTTGGATGAAGTTGACAGTTTTATTTTCTGTATTTGGAAATACAAGATGAGTGGACAGCAGCACTCATATCAACGTTATGAGCAACCGATAGGATCCAGTTATGATCAAACACTTGGAACGTATGCTAAATATTCCAGTTTGCTGACACCATCGATGCAAGTAAATGCACAATCCACACAGAGTGCAGTGCCCACACTTCCAGGAAAAGGGTGATAATGACTTCCTTTCCACAGTCGCATATGTTTTCTGTTAAACTGTTATGCAATTCTCCTTGATTATCAGATTTGTATTACATTCCCGAGCAAACACTTGATGGGATCATTGATTTAGTGTCCTATTCATTTTTTGATCCTTTTGATGATCTTTATTTATTTTTTACTCGCACAACTTAGAGGTTTATCTGTTATCTACTGGTTTGCAAGGAAGCATTAACTTATATAATGCTATTGGTAGATATAACTTTTCGTTTTGGTCAACTGGGAACAAGAAGTTAAATTTTGATTTCTCTTGTCCAGTTTTTTTCACAAAATTCTTCTAATAATTATTTCTTAATATTGACAAAGTTATTTGGAAATGCTAGTGCTATATATGTTTTCACAAAAGCTAACATTTCTGTCACTATGCTTTACTTATATGTTTTTGGTCATCTTATTCATGGCTTTGCAATTTGACATCTTATTTAGACACCAAGGTATCATGAAATTGCATTGACTGGATGGATATGCATGACTGCAGCGACTAGTATCATATTGCTGTCATCTGTTGTGGAGTTGGTCAGTTTTATTGGAAATGTAATAGCCATTTTGGAAAACTTTATGAAGTATCTCCACAATATTGTCCTTAATGTTTGTGCCAGTTGTGGTTTTCGGTCCTCGGTCTATGGACACTAGATTTGTTACTTTAAGCCCATTTTGCAGGCATGGTTGATAACCATGAGCTTGTGGTGCTGTGTCAGGAGATGCATGAGCAAATCAGATGCTGAAGTTCATTAGAAACAACTTATGTATTTACTACTTTGCATGTCTTGGTTGTGCAATATGAGTCTCTGATTCTCATCCTAATTTATTATAGTCCTAGTTATTGCAAATGGAATTGGTTAAGAGTCTAAGCATCTTAATTAATTCTTGCTCCGTTATTTAATCTTCTGGTGTTATTTATTAATTTAGTTCTACCTATCAGGGCAAAACAATGGCGTGAAGGTGACTGGATATGCAGTAACTGCAATAATCACAATTTTTCATCTCGTTCTTATTGCAACAGGTATTATTATGTTTTGCAAATTCTCTATAACATTGTAGATAAGTATGGTTTAAATCTGCAGACATTTTTTTCATTTATGAACAACATAATAATGCTATAGTTTACCTTAGCAAATGGTTTTGCTGCCAAACCACAGGATATTCCATAATCAATACCTACGGTTAACTTAATTTGATGAACTGCTCTGTATGCCGTTCAATATTAATCATAAAGTTATGAGTCTTGGATGTTCTTCAATTATCCATGCACCAGGACTCCTGAATTCTTCTTTGATATGCTAGTATCTGTTGGCTAATTATTTTCTAAGCTTACCTTCCTCAAAAAAAAAAAAAAAAGAAACTGATTATGGAATTAGAGCCGCTTACCTTCCTTGATTTGAAGGCAAAAGGCTTGGTTTGTAATGTGGAATTAGACCCTTTGGTAGCAAAAAGCTGTTTTGGAATTATGGATTCTTTCAGCATGGAATTTTGATCCTTAAATATGATTAGAGATGGTTGGATGTGATTAAGTACATATGGCTTAACCCTCCACCCAACTGTAATGGTTTTCCAATTAACCCATTTTTCATAAGCATTATTGAAGGAGATTTTCATGACCTTGCTTGCATAGGCTTTCCATTCAAGTATTTTAGACAGCTCTTAATCCATGTGTAGAAGAGGGCAATATGAACATATTAAATCATCTGTAATGTTATTGTTCTGCCATAAAAAATTTATAAAGTACTTTTTTTATACATTTTTATAGTATACCACCCTTAGAGCCATTGACTTGTGCAATCATCACAGTTTGAAAATAGCAATTATGTAATTTGTCCATATGCATGGTCTGTTCAGCTCATTTATTGGATAATCTTTTCATTATTTTGATCTTTTAACCTATTTGTCACCATCTATTTTTCATGCTACAATTTCACTCTCGTCATCCCAAAATTCTCATTGCAATTTAAATAGTTAAATATGTCCAAGCTTATCCATCACATCCATTGCATGTGCCTGGCAATAGCGTGTATGATGGGAGATATGCAACAGAAAATGCAATAACATATCCACGTTAAAGCAGTAAATCTTCGATTTAATCTTGGTTCTGTGGAGTTTAGGCAGAGCTGTTTTGTTATAAAATTTTTAGAGAGCTCTTTGGGCATGAATTATGAAGCTCATAATTTATAATTATTCTTGTTTCTGTTTTTTTGTTTATGTAGAATCCACAAAAACAGCAATCATTTTGTGTTAGTTCACACCTGTTCAATCTGCAATAGCCTTTTTCACTATCTGCAACCACTCTGATATGGTCAATTAGATGTTAACCAATAGCTCATCCTGATCGCTTTTGGTTGCCGTTTTGATTTCACTGTCCTAGTCCAATTTTCTTTGAGTTCAATCATCCACAGTGGTGGATTGGTGATGCTAAATATTTTCTTCATGCAGATGTAAAACAGACAAAGAAGTCGTTGCACCTTCTGGAGTTGTTGGTTAGCATAGATGTGCATGGGAACGCTTCAGATATTTACCATTCAAGGGTGCCTGAAACTTCCTGTTTTCTGCTGCAGCAGAGCGAAGCTTCCTTTCTTTTGTTCATGGGAATGTTTACTAAATGATCTTAGAAACTGTTGATGATTGATCTCAAATGATGGGGAGAGAACCACAAGATGAGGAGTGGGTTTTTCCTAGTGTTGAATAAAGATCAATCAATGTGCCTATTTTGGTCGAAAACCAGCATGCTTAGTTTTGTTTGTTTTTAATAATAAAAATTCATTGATAATGCACCTTCTTTTAGTTCATTTTGAACAAATTTGTTCTCAAAGGGCTTAATATTGAGTTCTTTATTGAAGATGTAACATGGATGCAATCATGAGGATTATGCTGCATGTTAGTTTTACTTATATATCTGTCAGGTCCCAACCCAATTGTTAAAGTCCAACTTTGTCTATATGCCTTTTGTTGATGTGTATAATGGTCTAAAATGCTACTCAGTATGGGCTGGCCCTCTGTTCAATTCGGCAATGAAGTTACCATCTAGATCGATTGAAGGTAACCCAGGAAAAGCAGGAATTTTGGTGGGACTTGGATAAGCTCTATGTTAGTGTTGGAGAAGGGTTGGAATGTGCACCCCCCCAGGCATCCTTGTAGTAGAGATCTTAAGACTAGGCTTAGGTTCCTAGTTGCTTCTTGTTGTGCTTCTTAAAAAATTAAAAAAAAATCTTTGAAAATAGAAAGAAAATGATGAGAGAGAGAGAGAGAGAGGCCTCTACTTCCCCTTGTGTCTCATGCTCCTTCGCCGCTTCCACAACTCTTTCCCTTGGTTTTAGGCCTCTACTTGAAGATGCCCCTGGCTAAGATGATCTTAACTAGAGTAAGTCCTGCTAGCTCTCTTGATGGCTAGTAGTTGGGGGTTAGGGCAAGATCCTTAGGTTTTATCATGGTGCAGTGGAAGAAGGCTATTGAAAGAGATCTCTGAGGAAGGTCTCAGGGCTAGGGTGGGAGAATATGGGCATGGTTTTTCTAATGTTCTCTAATATATTCAATTATTTCTCATTGTTCAGAAGGAAAATATTTTTTATATTAAAAAAATAAAAAAATAATTAAGATAACTAAAAATAAAAATAAAATAATAAAAAATTTATGATAATTTTTTAATAATTTTTTAAATTTAAATTTTAAATTTTTTTAATATTTTTTTTCAAAATAACTGTACTTAAGTCCTTAGCAACGACACCAAAAATCTAATGCGTGTCGTAGCGCAACGATTTAAATATCTTAATTCTACTAATCTTAGTAAAGTAGTAAGAGTAAAGGGTCGAATCCACATGGACTTTGAGTAGTTATTTTGAAATAAATTTATGCAATTAAATATTTAAATAAGCAGATGATTGATTGTGAAAATAATTAAGATATGATCTATCTTAATTAGAGTACAACCCATACCCGTAGATCATGGTCATCCCTTTTAGAGAATAGATCAGTCAAAAATTATTTTTGCTTGAAGAACATTCAATAGAAAGTAAACATAAATAAATACTTTATTTTATAGTATCCAAAAGAGTACATAAAAAATATAATCTACTTCTACTTTCTGAGATTTTGCTTAAAGAACATTCAATAAAAGTAAACATAATAAATACTTTATTTCATAGTATCCAAAAGAGTACATAAAAAAATATAATCTACTTTACTTCCTGAGATTATGGATCTGTTATCCATTTCCTACCCCCTACATCCGCTTCTTCTTCTTCTTCCGCTTCTTGAAATAGAAAAATGGTTGATTATGGAGGGTATGGTTAATTGGTGGATGAAGATGGAGAACGATGGAAAGATTTGGGTTAGAAGAAATGAAATAGCAATAGGGCGGAACAAAGAGAATGATGACAGATGAAAGGATTATTGGATGATTCTCAAGTGGCTCCAATGATGTTCTTTTATAAGGAAGGAAGACGTGTCGACTCCGTGTATAATCCGCTCGCCTTATCTTTGCATATCAGATTTGTTCCTTTCAAAGTTGAAATCGCAGCCTTAAAAATATCACACGATTTCCTTTTATCCACGACTGCTTTAAATTTCATGCAATTTTAGGGTTAAATCTTGAAAAATCCATTTTGAGTTGTTTCAAATCCGATTTGAGTGTTGTTTGTACCGTTGGACTCCTAAAATCAAACTCTTCGTGTTGGAAGGGTCTTTTCCTGAAAATATTACATAAAAGTATCAAATTTAAAAGAATAACAATAATTTGGTCTATAAATTAATACTTTTATGGCTAGTATTATGTACTTATCACTCATGAAGAGAGGGGTCTTATTTATAAATAGATCTAGAGGGGTGGGATAAAGGACCATGATCAAAGGGCCATAAGTGTTCTTGGAGATTGAAGGATTATAAGCACTCTACTTTTGGTTTCTTATTTACTATTTGGTAATGACATTATATGTCATGCTTCAAAACCTAGGCTTTTAATACTTGTATGATAGAATTTATCATTTATTTATGTATTATACATCAATCTTAGGTGTTATAATATCAAATATCTACCATTAGAAACCATTTTAGATTTCCTATCTTTAGGGGTTTTGATGGTACATTTTTGATATTTGGCTTTTTATGGTGTAGCCTTATCATCGAATTTATATTTAAATTTAGCAACCTTAAAATCATATGCAATATTACATCTTTAGCAAGTTTTTCTATTGGAGTATTCTAACAATAAAATTTTATTATTAGAAGCTCTTTTCAACTTATGTTTTTAGCTAGTATAGTATAATTTAAATTTAAATAATGGATAAGCTAAGCTTATCCATCCACCTCCTGCTCTATTATTTTCTTTTAGTCATAATTAGTCATTCGTATACCATCCTAATCCCTAAGTGATGGGAGGTTTTGAGAGGATCATGTAGAACTAAAGAAGCGAATTTATGGAATACCATATCGATCTACTTTCTCTTCTTCTTTTTTTTTCTTTCTCTTTTATTTACCTTTCATATACACTCATTATTTACACCTCCAATATGTACCTAGAATAAACATCCAACCTACTTTTTTAAAAAAATCAAATGATTTTTATTAGGAGAGGAGAGAATGGTAGTGTTACTCATTAATGAATGCATTAACCATGATGCTATGCTCCTGTAAAGTATTTTAAATCTTGTTTTCTTCTTTTATAGTCATCCATCATAGAGATCATTAGTTTGAGTATGCTTTGATACAAGAAGAAGGAACCTATAATAAGCTTTTCAATATCAAGGAAGCTTATCAATGGCTTAATAGTTAGGTTGCCAATCATTTAACTTTGGTGGAGAAGTATGGCTAAATAAGTAACAACCCTTTATAAGGAGTAGATTGCAGTATACTAGACTCTACCGGGATTAAAAAAAGAGGTATGAGATTCATAATGATTGATGAAGTGTATCTTGAATTAAGGACTATAATTATATAGAAAAGAGAGTTGCATATTTTCTTTTCATCTAATAGGAGAATAGTTGCAACAAAGTGAGAATTGGAATAGATTTAGGGCTAGAGTATAGGATTTTTTAGGGATTAAGAAAATATCTAAGGTTTATCGGACAAATTAGGAGTAGGATAATGGAATGAGATAGGCTAAATATAAAATATGATTTTAAACCAATGCATACTATGGATCTTCATTTGATAGAGAGGTTAAGTAGTCATGAAGAAGATCTTCAATCTATGTTATTAAGAAGAGAAAATGGCATAAGAGAGTGAACTTAGAATAGGATGACACTTGTGTGAGGAGGGAGAAAAAAAATCTAGTTAGTTATGGGTATAATTAAGGATGAGATATAAGAATTCTCTTAAGGTTTAAAGAGAGAATACTATGCAATACAATGATTATGAGAGAGATCCAATGTGTAAGTAAATATATACTAATTAGTTAATAAAAATTTGAAAGATTCTCGAAGAGGCTAGATGGTAAAAAATAAAAGGCTAAGTGTTGATTTAGAGTTATAGGCCTCATTTGGTTATCGTAAACTTTTCAAAAAAGAGTCTTTTTCTGGAAAGACCTTTAACTATGCATTGTTTGGTTACCGCATTCAACATGATTAATTGAAACTTATTTAAAACAAAAGGATGATTTGCAAGAAGTCAAAACCTAAGTGTTGGATGAAAATTTCTTGTTATGTATGCACGACTTCCTAAGGATTGAGTCCTGATTACCAAACAAAGCCTTATGGATAATGATACAAAAAATTCTTAGGTTAGTTATTGAAAAATCTTGGGTGGGAACATAAAGGATTGGTAGATGATAATGATAGTGTTGATAGGATAGAATGTAGTCTAATTAGCTATTAAAAAAATCATATGTTAGTTTCAAACCAAGCATAGGTTTAGATGCCCATGACCTTTAGAAATATTTTATATGGTTTATATGACAGGTTGATGGTTACTAAGACAACCTAAGGGTATATTTTAGTTAAAAAGAACAAAATATGTTCATCTTATTTAACAAATAATTAAGAAAATTAATCTAAAATAAAAAATAGAAGATAAGTTACTTTTGATTAATTAGATAAAATTGGGCCAAAAAGAGCATGAATTAGGTTAGGCTGATGGTCAAAGGAGGTTTGCAAAAAGTTTTTGAAGAGATTTGATCATAGATACAAGTTTTAAAATATTTGTTTTAGAAAAAGTCAAGAAAAAATTATCCTATAACTAATCCAAAAGTAAAAAAATAAATTTAAAATAAATTAAGATATAGATATTACGGAAGAATAAAATAATGCATCTATGATAATGATTTAGGGGTGGATGAGAGAAAATTTAACCATAAAAAAAGATTAGGAATTTATTGGTCTGCTTTAGAGATTGTCTATGCGTAAAATTTTTTTTACAAACAATAAGGTATAGCATTGATGTCTCTTTCATGAATGCTTCTGCTTATTTCTTTTATTTTTTCTAAAATTATTTGACATCAAATGAATGAACTCATTTAGTTCATACGTTGATGAAAGCTAGTGAAGCAAGGGATATAGTTTCTACAGCCCAAGGATATTAACGTAATGCCTCAAAGAAACTTTGAACAGATAATTTATAAAGCAATGATATTGCAAAAAAAATAGGAATTTTTTTTTCATCTCCTCTTTAGAGGTCAGTGCACAGATCTCATCATATGTACTGTGCATCCAGAATTTTTTTAAAAATTTATCAACATTAGTCTACCATTTTTTCTAAAATAAATAATTTTAAAATATAATTTTTATAAGCAATATTTTATTTTTGAAAAAGAAAATGATCTAATTTTTATTCACTTATTCTTGACAAAACTGCTTTTATGCTTATTTATTTTATTTTAATTTACAAATTTATTTTAATAAAACTTATCAATATAGTAGTTCCCATGACCATGATGCAATACGATGAAAAACTAAACTTAAAATAATAAATAGGAGATGGATAATTTTTGGTAACATATGAATGTTTTTTTTCTTGATGCATGACCTTAAGTATATAAATTTATTGATATTTTAAATAATTTGAATTAAACTTTAACTTAGGTTGTATTTAAAATAGAAAATAAGGAGGATATCCCTCTTGAATATTTCTTTTTATTCCCAAAAAGCTATAACTATAAAGGATAAGTCTGAAAAAAAGTTAACAAAAGGGATAACCTTGAACTTATTCCTAAGAAATGAAGGAATAACTTTTTTTTTTTTTTTGAACTTATTTTTGAGGGCAAAACTATTATTATAAAAAACTGATTATTTCTTTGGACGTACACTTACCTAGGTATAGCTATTTTTTATCAAATACTACCTTAACAAGTGCAACCACTAGAAATTTATTTAAAGACTAAATAAAAATATCAAATTCAAATTAAACTTTGAACAAAATGTAAATGTCCAACTACATCCAAATTAGACCTTTGATTGTGCTTTGATCCAAATCTTTTTAAATCCCATTTAAAGTAGCAACAAAAATTAAAAAACAAAGGTGAGTTTTGCTCATTAGTAATTCTACTTGCCTACCCATCTTTATAATCCAAGAAGTAAGCTAATAATTATTTCTAGTTGTAACGCATGACAAAAATGTTTGTTAAAAACTAAATTATAATTAAAATAAGAGTAACTATAAAGTTACAATTGCAGCGCAACAACTAAGTAACAATTTTTGTTAATATATATTAGTGAATATTGCTGACGTATTGTAATAAGTCTTCCTCTTTTTATACAATATTTTTTAAATAACTAATATTTAAATAATATTTTTAATAGATATTTTATTATATGTTTTAAAATAATCAATATTTAAAATAAGAGATCGAGCAAGATGCATGTATCTTTAATCAGATTGGATCAGAGTATAATCAAATAAGATAGTATAAATATTATATTTAATTTAAAAATTATACACCTTAAATTATATCAAAGGATAAAATAGCTTTTAATATAGGATAAAGATTTTTAAATAAATTATTTTTAACGTATACGTAATCAATTTAGATATAGTACATCACAAGTGGATTTTGTTCATTAATATTGGGCTCTTATTATTGAACCATGACCAGAGCGAATCTTTTTTTTTTTTGGTTACAAATGGGCGATCATATAATTCTTGAATGAGTCAGCCCAGATACATCAGAAATTAAGATCTGTTGTAGAAGGATAGGACATGGGTCATCTGGCTTCCAAATCCATAGACCTGCATGTTGAGCAGCAAAGGCCGCCACCCAGTTCGCCGCCGAGTTGGCCTCACGATAAATGTGGTGGATCTGGACAGAATCAACCTTCCGCAACATAGACCAACAGTCCCTCAGAATCGGATTTGAGGAACCATCTATATAGCTCTCCTTAATAACCAAGAAATGACAGTCATAGAATCCCCTCAATCATAATCTTGTGAGCATGGAGGATCCTAACAGCAAACGAAAGACCAGCCCAAGCAGCACAGAGCTCCGACAGAGGAACTGTTGAGTCCAGGGATCCAAAGCCACCCGCCGCCAAAAGATCATCCATCGGTCCCCGAATGATGAAAGCAGATCCAGCAGCTCTATCCCGGACACTCCCATCAAAGTTAATTTTGACATACCCTGGAGGGGGGGCTCCCAAGAGACGAAAACCATACGCCGGTTCGCTGTCAAGATAGCAGGGGAGCCCCAGAGGCCAGAGGAGTCAAAATTAACATCATGAAAGGCGCGGGCACAGTCCGAAGCCAATAATCTAATCTGTCTCACAATCCTGTGAAAGAAAAATATCGTCAGAGAATATGATCTGATTCCTCGAAAGCCATATATAATAAGCAGTAACAGACCAAAGACCACGCTTGCTCATAGGACCGCTCCGGATGTCCTGAAAGAAAGATGATCGCGAGAAAGCCATAACCTCCAGATCCCTAGGATAGCCCATAAGAACCCAAATCCTTCTCGCTCTGGAACAGTGAAATATAGCATGGTCCACAGATTCCTCCACCTGCCTACACAGAGGACAGATCGGCTGAATAGACATACCCCTCCGAGAAAGAAGGAGGAAAGTAGGAAGACAGTCCCAAAGAAGCTTCCAAATGAATAGCTGAACCCTGGGAGAATAGGAAGCTTCCAAATCCAGACTGCATCCTCCGTATGCTGAACCTACGGCCTGTATATGTCCATAAGTTCCCTAATGGGGGCCTTGGGAAGACAAGATCGCTGCCAAACCCTGGAATCAACAGAGCAACCATGTAAAAGAGGTAACGAGAGAATCCGACGAGAAAGCTCCTCCCCAAAAAAAAGGTCACCATGGGTATGCCATGAGTGGGGGTTTAAGGAAATCAAATCCTTAACCCTAAGATTAGGGGGAACATCCATATTGATAAAGGAGGGCCACGCATAAGAGGGAGCTCGAAAATCCAGGTATCATTGACGACATCAATGAACCATCACCAATCATCCAAGAGATATTGTGCAGATAGGTTGACTATGTCTACAAATCTCCTTCCAATAGGATGAAGATCCACGGGGCGGTATAATAATCGAACCAGAAACCCAATCACCGTATCTCGCATGCATCACAGAACTCCATAAACTCTGAGGCTCCAAAAGGAAACGCGAGGCATGTTTGGCAAGAAGAGCTTCTCTTCTAACAATCAAAGACTGAATCAAGTCCACCTTCATTAATAGGCATGCAGACCCTGTCCCAAGATACTAGGTGAATACCATGTCCCTCCTGCGTAGAAGCCCAAAGAAAATCTCTGAAGCATCTCTCAATCCTCCTCAGACAAGTGATCGGCATGACAGCATTCGAAAGGAGATACACAGGAAGAGAAGAAAGGACAGAACGAATGATGGTGACCCTAGCCATCATGGACAGACTAGTCACCTGCCACCCCTCAATACGCTGGCAAACTCGTCGCTCGATCTCTGCAAAGTCAGAACAGCGAGCCCGTTTGTCAGTAATGGGGATCCCCAAATACATGAAGTGGTCCGTCCGAGAAGTGATACCTGATAACTCCATAATGGCATCCCTAGTAGATCTAGGGTCTTGGGCTGAAGCAGATAGAAGACTTAAGAAAATTAACCCTCTGGCCCAACGCCTGACAGCAACACTGCAGAATAGAATGAAAAGAAGCAGCATTATCAATAGAAGCCTGCCCCAAAAGAATACAATCATCAGCAAAAAGAAGATGAGAAATCAGAGGGCCCTCTCTCCCAGCCATGAATGGACAATCCGGTGCTCCTGCTGAGCCTGATGAAAGGCACGAGAAAGATCGTCCGTAGCAAGAATAAATAACAAGGGGATAAGGGGCATCCTGTCTCAAACCCACAGAAGAGTGGAAAAACTCAGTAGGGCTCCCATTGATGAGCAGAGAAAAGGAAGGCCTCAGAATACATGCCATAATCCATTCAATAAAAAGATCATCAAAACCGAACTCCTGAAGAGAGTGCTTCAAAAAGGCCCAGCTCAGTCTATCATAAGCTCTCTCCATATCAAGCTTCACGCCATAAGACATCCTTCTCACTGGGGCTCTTTGAAGATCATGCATGAATTCCTGAGCAATAAGGACGTTATCCGAAATAGAACGCCCTCTAATAAAAGCCCCCTGCTCTATAGAATAAGACGGGGGATCACAAGCCGAAGACGACCAACCAAGAGGCGAGCACAAACTTTATACAGAGTAGTGCAAAGGCTGATAGGTCTGAAATGCTGCGGAAGAGAGGCATCGGACGCTTGGGCACCAACGTAACAAGTGTCCGGTTCCATTCCAAGGGAATTTGCTTCAATTGGAAGACAATTTGAATCGCCTGAATAACCTCTGTCCAATTATGTCCCAATAGTGGCGATAAAAAGAGGCGGAAATCCATCAGGCCCAGGAGCCTTGTCCGGACCAAGCTCCCATAGGGCCACCCGAATCTCCTCAGCAGTGACTGGTCTACATAGCTTTTCATTGTCCTGTGAAGAACCCTTCTGGAATCAGGAACCCTGACCACCGGATCCCCATCAGCAGTGGAATCAGCCCATCTGGATTGAAAGAACTAGAGAAGCATATCCCGAATAGAATGGTGATCCTCCTGACCATACCCCTCCGTATCAACTAGTCTCCGAATCCTGTTCACGGCCCGACGCTTTAAGGTAGCCTGATGGAAGAATCTGGTATTACGATCCCCCTCACAGATCCACTGCATCCTAGACCTCTGTTCCAGTACATCTCCTGCTGGCGAAGCAGAGAGTGGTGACGAGCAAGCAATTTCCAAGAGAAAAGGTCCGAATCCAAAAGAAATCCATCCAGATCCTCCTTACCCTGTAGAGCAGTAATATCGGCTTCCACCAGATCAATCTGTCTATCCAAATTCCCCACTTCAAACCTATTCCATCTGGAAAGACGTCGTCTGGCCAGCATAAGATGACGAGAGAGACGATAAATAGCATTGCCCCTGATAGGAAGATGCCAAATTTGAGTAATAATGGACCGAGCCCCCGAATGGACTGTCCAGAAATGCTCAAATCTAAACTGTCTAGGCTGATGCACATCAGCCTCAGTAGAAATCAAAATGGGGCAGTGATCAGAAGCAATCCTGGGCAAGTGAGATACAGAAACCGCAGGATGCATATGAAGCCATTGGGCCGTAGCCAAAGCTCTGTCGAGTCTCTCCCAAACACGAGCTGAGCCCTGACGATTATTACACCAAGTAAATTGGGTCCCAGAATACCCCAAATCCAACAAACTAGAAGACCTTATAAAAGAATTGAATTCATTAATATCAGTTGAGGCCGAGACCCGTCTGCCCCACGTTTTTCATTGGCCTCAGTGATACAGTTAAAATCTCCCGCAACAATGGCAGGGAGACCTTGATCAAGGAGGGAAAGCAGCTCAGCCCAAAGGATACGCCTCTCTCTATAATCCGTGCTGGCATAAATAGCCGAAAGCAGCCAGGGGTCAGAGGACCCCATAGAGATAAGAAGACCAATCTGCTGGTTGCACTGATGAAAAGCCTCAACCGAAATAGCAGATGGCCAATATACCCCCAGACATCCCTTCAGCCTCCACCGCATACAAAGACCAAGACCGGGAAATCTATCTCCGAAGCCGGGCCAAAGTATCCCCCGACAACCTAGTTTCCAACAGCACACATATATCAAAATTATATAATTGCATCAATCTATTAAACGAGGATCGAAAGGAAGGCTTTCGAGCTCCTCGAGTATTCATATAAGAATCTTCATTAATTACTGAAGGAAACTGGGACCCCTCCCTGGTCCTCCACCATAACCATATCAGGAAGGCACTGACTGGCAAGGGTGCCCCCATCAGTCATCATTAGTGAATCAGCCTTCAGTCCATCCGAGACAACGTCTAAATTAACAGGCCGAATAGACTGCACCGAGGATAGTAAGACTGAGTGCCGACTCATAGATTCTTCACCTGAGTCCACCACAGTCAAACCGACATTCATATCAGCGCTGGGCTGACTCACCTCCTGATCAACTCCATGAGAGCAATGCGATAATGATAGGTTGACAGGAAAATAATGAGCAGCCTCAATACTTTTTGGCAAAGAACTTTACCTTTGCCCTTCCTTTTAACAACTTTG
The DNA here is from genome assembly GCA_900491605.1 of Calamus simplicifolius. Lineage (NCBI taxonomy): Eukaryota > Viridiplantae > Streptophyta > Magnoliopsida > Arecales > Arecaceae > Calamus > Calamus simplicifolius. The sequence goes on along the minus strand of UESW01004935.1, from coordinate 395,060 downwards.
GAAATAGTTCTCGGAGCAGGGCTCTCAACAGGTCTAGCCCTTTTCAGGGGGCCAGGAAAAGCATCCCCACTGCCCTGATCACTGCCACAAACCACACCCAATCCATAAGATGAAAAAGGATTAGCATTGGCTGAACAAGATTGGACCCAGCTTCAGCAACACTGTTCACTTTTCCCTTCAGCTTAAGCTTCTCAGGAGCTACAGTACCGGCACGGGAGGAAAAAATCGGCACAGGGTCAAGAGCTGAAGAAGCCACCGTCTGACCCTTCTGCACCTCACCACCAGATCCAGCGGAGCCTGCATCAGGGACAATCACCATCTTCGACAGCGGGGGCACTTTCCGGCGAGCTACCTTAACCGGCGTCCTCCACTTGTCTGCCTCAGCAGCTGCCGACCGCTGCTTCTCCTTAATCGGAGACACCGAATCACAGCCAGAAGCTACAGAAATAGGCTTCGTAATAGGCTTCATCCTCACCTCCCTCATAGTTCCAAGGACATCCCGGCGATGATGAACAGCAGTCAACTAGGATCCGAAAACAGGGGACGAAGATTCACCCTCCTTGCTTGACCCAGCCGGCACATAGCAAGGCCCCTCCAAGTGAAGCGATCCACAGCTGGAGCAGAATCCTTCCAGAGGTTCATAAATGAACTGCTGCCAAAAGGGAAGGTTGATGCCCTGAACACGGGTTCCCGACCGAAGAGAACGCCGGAGATCCACCCGCAAGCATACTCTGGCAAAACCTCCTATGCTTTTGGCCAAAGTCGACGAATCAACACAGTGGAATTTGCCTGCAGACTCAGTGATCACCCTGAGGAAATCCTCCTTCCAAAATTCCAAAGGAAGGTTCGGTAATCGCAGCCAAATCAGGGCAAAGGGGATGGCATCCACAGTCGGAACGAACTCCGGCTTCCACCTTTCTATTGCGATAATCTTCCCATTAATGATCCATTGACGGTTCATCACTAGTTCAGTAGCCTTCGGGTCTTCGAAGCAGAATATGTGGCATCGAAATGCCAAGCTAATAGGTTTGATTTCCCCCTGAATTCCGGCACGGCGAAACTCCCTAACAAACGCCTCCGCTGGAACCCATTTCTGAAACGATCGAGCAACGATAGCTCGCATCTGCCACTCATCCATCTCAGACTTCAGCTCGTCCACCGGAACGTTAACCATCTCCGGAAACATAGACTCCAGTCTCGAGACTTCAGCCGGCGCCGGAGACGACGAAACCCAAATGAACCCTGTCGTGCTGGACTTCTGCCCAGCAGCACGGACCCCCACATCCCCATCAGGCGCCATAGACGACAAGGGGATAGCACAGGAAGGATCCTCCACAAGAGCCGCAGCCGGAGTCGAAGACGATTGCCGAAGATCAACATAGACAAAGGTCGAGCATAAATCTTAAAGCAAGCCAACAGACAGACGCCGAAGCCCTCGCTCGCATAAACCTCAAAGCACACGAACCTCAAAGCACACTTCGCATACTCTAGTCAAAGAGCGAATCTTTACTGAGATGCGCTTAGCGTATCTTATCAATCTTTCTAAAATAATGAATATATTTTAAATATTTTATTTAATACTTTTCTATCACGCATGGTTTATTGTTGAGAATAGAATGGACACATCCGTCTCATAATCCACTCAGCCCATCAAACCAAAGCGTGGAATTAAAACTGGCAGGCGACGGCGGACCGGCGCCTCCCTCTTCCGCAATCCCAAAGGTGACAATTTCCGGATTCAGAGGGCTTGATTTGATTCCTGTTCTTCTGCCAGTCGATCGGTTTTTCTTGTTTATGTTGGAAATCGTCTCAAAACTAGGGCTAGAGTTCGATGAGTCCTAGGGTTTCTCTGCAGCGAAATCGCTTCTAGATCTTTAGATTCTTGGACCGGGGTAACGCGGAGCTACTCTGGACTGGTTAGGAGTTCCCAAATTATCATCTTTAATCGTTCTTAATCGATTATGTTAAGAGTATTTGTTTTCATTTGGTAATGCCGATTCATATTCTCCTTCGCTGTATGGTTTTCTTGTTTAGTTATGTGTGTACACGAGGAATTCTTTTATTGAACTGAGATAGCAGAAGATCCCAATGCCTCCTGATTTTAGGTGCTGCCTATCGCTCTATCTTTTATTCTTGATGCAAAAATGTACGTTGACGTTAAGTTTAGAGTGTGTCTTCACATTGTTACATGATCAGTAGGAGCGAAGCTTGTGCCCTTGTCAAACTTTGGATACAATTCGACAATTTTTACTGGAGTTCTCCAAATTGTCTAATGAACCTACGAATAATTCATAAATGGTTAGGCATGAACTTTTTCACTTGAGCCTCTATTCTTTCGGTTTACATACTAAAGAAAGCTTCTCACATGCCCATTAGGCTAACTTGTCTGCATGGCTAGAATTTGTATGTTGTAACTCCAGTGCTTGGTTCCTGTCCATTTTTTTCTTTGTTAAAGTCAATGAAGATCATTTATTATGTTGGCATTAGTAAAGGGTAATTAATAGAATGTATATTTAGCCATTCTTTGCTCTCTCTCTCTCTCTCTCTCTCTGTTTTGTTATCTTGCTTGATCATTTTCTCTTGTTCAGACTGCAACTGGTCCCCTGTACCACAACATAGAGAAAGTTTATGGAGAATAAAGTTGACAGTGAGTTATTGACCATGAAGCGTCAGTTCAATGATGCAAACATCACTCAGAGACAGGAGATGGAGGGGCATCAATATCGAGTTGAAACTTCACAGGAAAAGGTTTTGAAGGTTAAGGATAACATCCAGTGTTCTGAGGATAAAGTGAAAAAGAAGTTAGAATTTCTTTCGCACAGAGTCAAAACTACCACAACATTGCTGGCCTACTTGAAATCAAAGGCTAGAATTTTGGCTATTCCTCATTTAGCCTATACTTCATGTGGGATTAAACATCAAGAAGGAGTAGGGTTTATTGACAAGCATGGTGTACCATTATCTGGTTGGTCTAAGGACGTTGATCTTTCTTCTTTTGAAAGTTCAGATGAGGAGATGCAACTGGAAGATAGCATTGACCTTCGATCTATTGATGCTGATGATGGAGCATATATTAGCAACATATTGAAGTCAGTTCAATTCATAACAGATGTTATGGAATTTCTTGTTAAGAGGTATATAATGGCAGAATCTGAAGCTGCTGCTGAAAAAGAAAAAGTGAAGTTTAGTTGGGAAGAAATTAAGAAGAAATCACTCCAAATTGAGAACATGTCTGCAAAAGTTGAAGAGATAGAGAAGTTTGCGGTGGGTACAAGTAGTATTTTGAATGAAATGTGGCAGAAGGTTGAAGATATGGTGGAAAAAGCAACTAGACAAAGACAACGAGCTGTGGAAAATGAACAAGAGCTTTGTTGTCTAAAGGAGGATTTTAAGTCACTGAGATCCTATGTCGACAGTTTCATCAGTGTCAGAGAAACCCTTCTTTCATCAGAGAAGCAATTTCAAGCAATTGAGAAGCTTTTTGACAGGTAACTTTTGTGTATATTACTTGACCCGGAGTTACTCTCCTTAATGTTTAGAGACATGAGAATTAACTGCTAGCTGGAACCCCTGCATAACGGAACCCAGCATAACATTCTAAAAAACCATCTTTGGCTACTTACAAGAATTTGCTCCACAACAAAAGCTTGGAACTTTGATGCATCATGCAACTTTTGAATGCAAGAGCCTAGAAGGGATCCATCCTATAATGCATGGTATCTGTCCTTGCTGTTGAGTTATTATGCAAAACTAATATTTTTAGTACAAACAAAAGGGACAGTCCAGTGCATGAGGCTTTACCATTGTAGGGTGTAGGAAGGGTTAGATGTGCGTGATCTTAGCCCACATACAAAGATGTCATTTTTGTGCTTTGAACTCGTGATCTCCATATTATGATGAAGCAACTTTACCAAATCATAATGAAGCAACTTTACCATTGCACGAAGACTCACTCTTTTAATTCTACTTTTAGTTCAATTACACTAAGTAATTTTGTTTTCCTAATTATGTGTCGTTGAACACATAATCATCCATAGGCAATAACAACAAAGCATATATTTAACCACATTTGTCTCATTTATTTTTTATTTTATAAAAAAGTCAATTTATCTGGCAGTTGGTGTGCACAGAATAATTTTATGCTATATTTAAAATGTTGCATGGAACAGCTTAATTGCCAAGACTAATTATCTGGAGAACGAGAAGATGAAGAAAGTGGCTGAAGTTCAGAAGCTCATGGAGGAGAATGTTAGTCTAAGAGCTCTGTTGGACAAAAAGGAGGCACAGTTGCTGGCCTTGAATGAGAGTGCAAGTTCATGGCTTTGAATAATTCTAGCATTTAGTTCATCCTTTACCATCCATCTTGCAAACCAAAGGCTTCCTTATAATGGTAAAGTTCCTTGAATCATATTGGGTATTGCTTTTTTGCTTTGCAAGTAAGATTCTTCCAATACTAGCAATTTCTACATTAGGTGCTTGCAGTTAGCAAGGCTGCATCTATTATTTGAAACAAGAATTATTGAAATTCATGCTAGTAGTTGGTGTACATGGCAGATTAGGTCATTTCTTATTAAAATTAATACCCTTCAATTCATTCATACAGTTGAAATCTCATCATGCAGAAGTATATTCCTGTAGTCATCCTTTATTTATGTGCTATTGTATTCAGATATGCTTATTTGGAAGAGTGCAGCATTGGAGAAGCAAGACGATCATTTTCGAGGATACATGGACTTGCTTGTATTTATTACTTCCCTTTCTTTCCAACTGGATCTCTGATGGCCACTGAGTAGTTCAACTTTGAGCCTTTGAAATAACATGAAACCTATTGTCATTTGTTGAAGAAAACAGCCAATCTGAATTGTATAGTCTTTTATTTTCTCTTCGGTTATGTGGCATATCTGTAATATTGCTCAAAAAGAAAAAGAAAAAGAAAAAGAAAAAGAAGAAATCTTTATCTTTTGTTTGTTAGACCAATTTGTCATGATGTATTCCATGTTGGTAGGCTGTGCCTATGATGGTATGAGAACATTGAAGCCTTTGTGTAAAAGTTTACAATGAAATGTGTCCTGTAAATTGTATATATTTTTTTTCGATCAATGCTTTTATGAAACCTAACCATTCATTTATAGGTCACCTATCGAATCATTGTTGGTTTTGTATGGAAGGAACCAACTAGGATTCATTATCTTTGATCATATTTAAAGAAGAATGCTTATATGCGCTATTTTTGTAACATTCCTGCCATATCATTTTTACATTTTTAATTTTAGTTGCCTTGTTTTCGGGAGTATTGTATGATTAACGCATCCCATTAAAATTGAAAAAAAAAATTCTGTAAAATCGCTATTAGGCCAGCTATGCTATATGGAACAGAGTGTTGGGTAATACTAAAATATCATGTGAATAAATTAAGTGTAACAGAAATGCGTATGTTAAGATGGATATGTGGTAAAACTTTAAAAGATGAAATTAGAAATAAACATATAAGAGAAATGATAGGAGTAGCCCCAATTGAAGATAAAATGAGAGAAAATTGATTACCGTAGTTTGGATATATACAACGAAGACCTTTAGATGCTCCAGTTAGAAAGAGTGATCGTTAATAATTCATGGTAAGATAGAGGTAGAGGTAAACCTAAACTAACATGGATAGAAATAATTAAAAAGATATAACTATTTGTAATTTGAATGTCAATTAGTCCTGAATATAGCGGAGTGGATGAAGCAGATTCATGTAGCCAACCCCATGTACTTGGGAAAGGCTTAGTTGAGTTGAGTTGAATTTTAGTTGCCTTGTTGATGACGCTTGTTAGCTGGCACTATCGCTCTCACGATTAACTAGTGACTAGGAATCTGCATCATAATTGGACTCAAGATGGTTTAATGTTGCTGGGTATTTTATTGTGTCATCGGGTGAAAATTAGAGAGAATGTCAACTGGTTAGATGGTGAAGTCTCTTGGTGGTGTGCCATTGGTCTTTGGATTAATCCTGCCTTTACCTAGGGTTGGTGGTTTGGGGCTTCGGAGGGAAGGATAAAAGGGGTGTCAATAGGCCAGGCTAGTTTTAGCCTAGGGTTGAAAGCTTTTGCTTGAGCCAGTCTAACATGAAACTAGCCAAAGAATATTAGGTCTAAAACTAGCCCTAGTCTAGGTTTTTGCCAGGCTAGTCTCAAATAGGTCCAGTTTAGCTTTTACCAAGAATATGAGTGGAGGCCACGACCTAGTCAGCTTGTTGGTTCTATATTGAACTAATAGAATCTTCAGACACATATCGAGCCTAGGTTAGGCATTGGGAAAAATTTGGGCCAGCACCCAGATTCCCACATGCCATAGTCTCCAGGCTTGCGTAGCCCATAAAATTTAAAAGAAAAGATGAAATAACTTGGTCTAACTTATACCATCTTGCTTTTTGAGGTTGCAGTTACTTTTGTAGTGTTTTAGTTTTTATATTGATTCAGTGTTATATGCTTTTATGTTATTATTGTCTGTTTAGCTAACTCTAGCTAATTTGAAATTAAGGTTTTATTTTTGTTGTTGTTGTTATATGTTATTATTGTTTGTTATTTTTGGTTATTTAAACTTTTGTGTTTACGATGGTGATTGGTTGTTTTTCTTTGTTCTTTCACATATGTAAGCGTCCTTTTGGTAATTTCAATCATTGATAATTTTTTCTATAATATGTCTAGTATTGCTTCCTTGTGCAACAGACTAGCAACCTGGAGATTATGTTTGATATGGAATGATCATATTGTAAGTAGCCCACACGTTCGTGGGTGTATATAAGCAATGTTGTTAAAACTAGTTTGTCCAAATTTATCTAGTCATGTGATATGATTATTAGTATTATTGCTACTGCTGCGTGACCACATTTCCTTTCTTGGAATTTATATAAATCAAGGTTGAAAGGGAAGGTTTTGGTGAAGAAAGTAGAAGCACCATAAAAAGTATGAGCTAAATGGTTCCATCAAAAGTGAATATTGGTGAACATCCTTCAAGATTTTCAAAATGTTGCATCGTACTTTGTAGTATTCCTTGTATATTGTGCTCAACTACTCTTTACCAATTGTGCCTATGTCTCTTCTCCTCCTTTCCCACTAGGATGTGGAACGATATTAACACAACAAACATGCTTGTGTATCAATGAATATGGGCTAATTATTTTGGGTTTTGATTATACATGCTTGAGTTATAATCTTTATATTAGACCTTGTATTAATACTACATTGATGCAATATCGGTGCATCTAGTATGAAGTCAATTTGATATATTGAGACTCGGTATGCCTTTCATATCGAGTTTTTATCGCGAACTTGTACAGTGTGGCATGCTTGGTATGGAGCAGTACCTAATTGTACCTACTAGTGCCATAATATTGCTGTGTGTGTTAATATTTTTGTCCTATCATAAACATCATGCTATTTTATTGTATTATGCATAATTATTCTTTTTTTTTTACTAGATGCAAAATTATTCTTGAGTACTAGAGATATATCCTATGCATATTGACTGCTTATTTGTGGAAAAATCTTTACTATAGTTGCCATATGTAATTATGAAATTCCCTAGTTAAAAGGCATTGGCATGAAGCAAATTAATTAGCAATATATATTTCACTTTGTTTTACAATAGAAGGAATTCCTATTTCTGCAATAACTGTTCTTCATAATCTGACTAAATCTTTGACCTTTTAGTTTATCATTCATTCATGTGTTTAGCTTTTGTATGAACATTGATTTAGTAATAGTTATTGATGAATATTGATACAGTATTCATTGCCAACATTTGAGATATAGACTAAAAACAGTCCATAATTCTTGAAGCTGGAAGCTAGAATATTCTGAATCGACCTCAATCGAGTGAATTATGAGATTGACTCAGAAATGAGCAAACAAATTAGTTATGTAACATGATTGATAATTGATGGAGTATTTTGGTGTTGGCAAATGGAATATCATCTCAAGATGCCTAAGTTTGGTCCTGCCCCTTCTTGTACTAACAAGTAAATCAAAACTAGAGCTAAAAAGGATGTCAAGAGTCTGAATATCCAAAGTTTAAGATTATTGAGGATTTGATCCATTAGATAGTGATGAACATTTATGAAAAACAATATTTGTTTTTCATATTTTCAAAGTTTTGTTAATTTTTTCTAATATTTTTTTCACAATGATAGTTTTACAGTTTAAATTGCATTTAGACCTTTATTTTCTTCTTAAATATCTGGACTGTGTGATAATTTAGTCAGTTCAAGTTCTTGAATCAGCAATCATCTATTAGGTGCACGGTGCTATGATGAATTTTTGCAGTATTACTACCAAAACTAGACCATGTATTTGAATTTTTGCATCCACTTCTTAGGTCTTCTACTAATCATATTAAGCAAATGAATAAGCTTGCAAACAAACAAATTAATTAAGATTTGTTTACTTAGCAATTTAATGCATTCTGTAAGAATGTTTGAGAAACTTATTTGTTGATTAATTTCAACAACCACATGGACGAAGATCAATTTAAGTGGCTTTCGTGGTCATATATGAAGTAAAGGCTAGTTTCAAGGCATAGAGTTTCATCAGAGCGATCACATGGCTTCCTTTGTGATTAGGATTGATGTACTTGAGGTTTGTGCTGCTTGAGTGAGATCTACCTTGTTTTATACCTAGAGTCAGCATCAACAAGCAATACTTAAATTCTCTCTGGTGATTTTCAGTCCATTAATGCTCAAATGCTTTTAGGGCCTGTTTTGTTCGGTGTTAAAATTCCATCGAAATCGGAATCTGATTCCATCGAAATCGGAATCTGAATCGGAATTGTTCATTTCCTTCATCTATTCGGTTCACATAAGAATCGAAATCAGAATCAGATTAATTTCTATTGTTGTTGTTTGGTTCGTCCAAACCTTGGAATCGCAATCAACCTAAATTTTCAATTTTATTCCTCGAAATTGGATTCCATAGAATAAAATAGTTGTTGATTATAATTGTTTATCTATACTAGAATATATTTTGTTCGTTTAATATCTAGAAGACGAGCGATGAGCGTGGTGGATTCATCTTCTTAGCTCTTCCTTTCTTCAAGATCAGGAAAAGGAGAGACGCCAAGGTTTCTATTCTAGTGGTTAATTTTTATTTTTATTTTTTAATGTGTGATTACAGTGTCCAAGATCAGAAAGAGAGACACTGCTGGGGTTTCCATCCTAAGGTTTGATTGTGATTTTGCTTTTTCTTAATGTGTGATTATCTTATATAATTCTACCATTCGCGGTGTTATGGATGTTGTGATAAGAGGGCCGTGGCAGTGACGGATGAGAAGAAGGGAGAGGAGGGGGCGAGCGAGAAGGATGAGAATGGTTAACTGGAATGAGAATCGCAATCTTGAACAAAAGTTTGATTTCAATCCTTCCTAAAAGATGGTTACGATTGCCGATAAATATGAATTGAATTCTAATTCCACCCAAACAAATAGCTGGAATCGGAATTAGTGATTTCGGTTTTCATTTTAGAGGCCCATTTTCGCGAACTAAGCAGGCCCCAGTTTTTCAATTTATGGCATTGGATTCATACTGGTCCAGATCTTACATGTTTCTGAAAATCCAATCTACTGAAAATTATGAGCAAATTAGGATATAACATCTGGAGCTTTTTTTATTATTGTTAATTTTACAATCTAGTGTTTCCAAAGTTATTGTTATTTTTTAGTCTAGCATTTCCAAGTTATTGTTATTTTTATAGGGCTGTGTGATCCTCCCATTGGTACTTGATTTTATGTTCCTTGCACCCTAAAGACAAAAGGGTGAGGGGAAAAACCTTGTAATCCATGTTCCTGTCTCAATGAGATGTAGTTCTTTTCCTTGTAATCAAATTATGCCAAGCCTTTCTTCTCCAACCAAAACATAACATGTACGAAGTGGCCAACTAGCCAGTCAACTGTTCTTGCTAGTCATTTTATCTTCTTGAATGAGTCCACCTATAATAGTCCTTCCAACTTCTGTATTGTGTTATTTTACCTTTCCTAGTGTCTTTCCCTCCATATGTCTGGCCCTTTGTGAGGTTGTAGGTGACTGAACCACAGTACGCTTGCAAGATCCAATGGGTGGCCCCTGAGGTCCTTGAGTTCTTCTCCAGACATTCATCATGGGAATAATTTTATGGGATGTGACAATTTATAAATGGAATTTGAGTTATGTTGGTTTCATTCCACTGAGCTTTGTGTTGAAGTGAGGGGTGTTCATGTGTTGTGCATTGAATATACACACTTTTCTGCAGCAGAAGGGCTCATGATAAGGTTGGTTATGGTGGATTGTTTCCCAGGGTCATGTTTTGCCTGCTTTTTCCTGTTGACGAGTCACCATTTGAGGTTGACCAGTCACCATTTGAGGACACACAAAACTTTCATCAAAAATCACAGTTACTATATACTATAGCCATAATCATCTTATGCTGTTCCTTCTCTATTCATTCCTATAAGTCTTTGCTTGTTCTGGTATCTGGCTCTATCATGCCCATATTTGGTGTTAATGTGTTCAAAGTGCTTCCTTAATAACAATGAAATGAGTTTGCTCGTTTGAGATTTTCTTTAATCTTTACAGCTTTCTGAGGTGAAGGTAATTTGCTTATACAACTCAGCATGCTTGTTGGATGGAGAGAAGAAAAATTAAGGAACGGAGAGAACCTACTGTAACTCAAAGAAAAGTGTACTTATTTTGGAGGCAAAAGGTGGACATCACCTGTTTCGATTATGAAGTGCAAGGAAATAAACCGCTGGATCTTGGAGAGCACAGTGAGGAGAAGAGAAGAGCAGAAACTGCTGGTAATGTGGGATATGCCCGTGGTCTTTCAAAGAACAAGCAAGTGCAGGATATGCAGAGGATTATGGAGCAAAGGACCAGTCAATTTGAAAGAAGATAAAATAAGCCATTTAGCTAGAGGTCTTGGACCTTATGCCACGTGTTTGTTTTTGACAGGACGGGTGCAAAACGGAGCCTAATCTTTTGCTTGCATGTGGTTGGCATGGAGAACAGGTGTGATAAAAACTTGGGAGTTTCTTCATGTTCTTTTGTGTGTGTGTACTGATGGGGTAGTTTTCAAATTATCATATGGCAGATTCCCGAGGGGCTAAAGTGGCTTATTTTCTAGCCAAAATAAGAATGGCAAGATGTTGAGGCTGTGACGGTTGGGAGCTTGGCATTAGGATGATGTCTGAAAGTGCTTTTCACTTATAATGATCAGATGAGGCAGGTGGGAGATTGCTATATCTAAGCATCAGATGGAAGCCTCTGTTTTATCTAAAGGTAAGTAAGTCTCCCTCCTTCCACCTAGTCCTGATAGTGCATTGCATTGGGATGGATAAGGTCTCTATGTGCCAAAAGATTCGCGAGCGTGACCCCTGAGTAGTTTTTTTTTTTTACAACGTTTGGTCATCATTACCTTGGAATTAGGACAACGCTTCCTACGTTCATCTTGAAAGGGAATGATATTGCCATGAAGCAGAGCAGTGAAACTGAGATCATGGTCACATATAAAACTCCATTTCACAAGTTCATATGGTAACTGAAAGATATGGAATGGCAATTCCCCAATTCAGCAGTCATCATGGTTTCATTAGCTCAACTAGCCAGGGTGTTACTCCTTTCCTAGGCCAAGGCTCTGAAAGAGGATAGCGATGATGAGAGAGGGCTTTTAAGGAGGGAAACAGAGAGGTGGTCCAGATTTCACTGCAGCCAGTGATCTCTTTTGAGGGGAAAGGGATCGTAGTGTGGCTGTCGTGTTGTCTGGACCAGTTCTTGTGAGGACATACATTCTGGTTAGTGTGGTTGTCCCGTTGTCTGGACCAGTTCTTGTTGAGACATTCTGTGCCTACTGCTCAGCTCAGGGCAGTGAGAAGGACCATCTTGTGGGGGGAGAATCCTTCACTAGAATCGCACGCTTTTCTATGGATCTTTGGTCTGGCAGCCTGTGCCTTGCTGGGTCAAGATTGATTATTCCTTCTCTCTCTCTTTTTTTTTTTTTCTTCTTCTTCTTCTTCTTATTTATTTCTGGGGTAGTAGCATTTGTCCGTATTTGGGTGGCAATAGTCTCATTAACCACCATTTTCCTGGCTTAGTAAGCACACTTAAAATGGGTCCATGTCTGGGTTTTAGATTGTATTTGATAAGCTTAAAATTTACGATGCATCTTTCTTGAAGCTTGGTTGATGGCGGTTAACAATTTCTATTCATTGTTGATGTTGTTTGATGAATCCATGCTCAATGTTGGGAGGTGCACTTCTAAAAGTGTTTATATATACACTTCTAAAAGTGTTTATATATATATATATATATATATATATATATATATATATATATATATATATATATATATATATATATATATATATATATGTCACTGTCTCCATCTGATGCATGATCTATCTTATCCTCGGGGGAGGAGGTTACGTACTCCCTACTCTTCTTCTATAAGATGAAAAAAACAGGACAAAGGATAAAGCCATGCATCATTACTGAAAAAAAGGAGCGAGGTAGCTTGGTGACAAGTGTCTTGGTGGTTATATATACCATACTAGAGGGTAAAAATATTGAGCAAGATTACATCATAGAAGGTGGTGCTATGGATACAAGGTGGTCAGCGGGCAATGTCTGACTTGCGAGAGTGGCCTAATTGCTCCATCTCCCACCTGAGCTTGGGTGCAACCCCCTCGTGCCTCGGCACATATTCCTGTAAGCAAAATTAATCTTTATCAGAAATGATGGTATCCTAAAATTCCTACTTGCTTATATCTGATCATTAGTGTTAACATAGCCCACCTAAAATAAATCAGTAGTGAAGAAAGGTTTTGACCATAATCCTGAACTTGGACAGAGGAGGGGTTATCTTGGACAGACTATTTACTAGCTTGCATTGATGAAAACTGAAACCAAAACTGAAACCATTCATGTGGGATATCCGATCAAGACGTCGATGGTCACTGAAGGCCCACACAAGTTGTGAGATGGTCACGAGTTACCAGACGAGGCCACACAAAAAAAAAAAAAAATTGTCTGCTAGATGCGCTTCTTTGTGTCGGTGTTTCATTGGCCACTACGCCTATATTACTCCCCATATATATATATATATATATGGAGAAATATTTTAGTAACATAGAAATTTCACATTAAAAAAATGTAGTTATGACTCTGCTATGGCTCCTTAACAGGGGCAGCCTGTGCCGTGCTGGACAAAAAGTTACACACTGGCTTCCCAATATATATATATATATATACTTTTGGTCCTCAAACTTTCACTCAAAATTCATAAACTTTCACTTGCTGCACTGGCTCTGCTCTTTCATTTATTATTCATCACATGCATTATGTGTTCAGTTATTGCATTTTCTTTTTATCTAAATTGAAATATCATCAACCATGCAACCAGCTTAGCTCTGTTGGTTGGTATTGCTCTCGACATGGCATAAGCCCTGGATTCTAACATTGATGATAGCATCTCAACCATATTGCACCCTACATTACAGCTTCGCAATTTGATCAAAATAAAATACTCTCCCACTCTTCAACCACAAGTTGTTTGACAATCACCACAGAATGTTGTTTTGTATTTCACATCTTTATTCCTTTCCTTTCCTTTCTAATGAAATATTTACCATAAATCAATATTATGTTAGGAATCAAAATAGATTAGCAACTACTTGCTGCAAAGAGAGAGAGAGAGAGAGAGAGAGAGAGAGAGAGAGAGAGAGCTCATTTTCACACCTCCAGTTTGGGTAACAGTTCATGGGCAGTTTGTGCAGATATGATGATATGGCGAGCAGCTGGTGTTATGAATCCCTCGTCAACGGCCTTGTCAATGAAAGACAGCAGGGAGTTGTAGTAGCCATCAACATTCAGCAGACCCACCTGATATAAATCATAAATTTTAGGACAAGGAGCAGTGAAAAGGATCTTAAATCTCTATTACATTGCTGCTATAGCTATATTTTATGTTAAGGAGGTGGAGATGGTCCAAACGAATAAAAAGATTTATAATTATACCACATGTTACATCCAAAGAAAAGGTATCGTTTACCGGCTTGTCATGGATACCCAGCTGAGCCCAAGTGATCACCTCAAGGAGTTCTTCTAAGGTTCCGTAGCCACCTATGGTCCCCATACACACACAAATATTTTGTCACATTATACATGAGAGAGATTATCTTGAATGTTTACCAGTCTAAGTGCAGGAGAAGCAATATATCACTGAATGAAGTCAACTCCTTATTTTGAAAATAAGTTGTGGGGGCAACATTTATCATTTCAAAGAAATAAAACCAAAATTAATTGAATGCAAGACAACTAGGTTGCCTTCCAAAATTTGAACTTAAAATCTCTTCAAACTGGAGCGCAACTGCTAGACCATAGCTTAATTAATTGGCCGATATATATATTACTGATGGCCTGTGTGACATTAAACAGTATGCACCTGTTTCCATCAATCCTTGATTAGTAGCATTAAAATCTATGCTCTTATTCAATAATTAACTAAGTCAATCCTTGAGGTAAGATGAGTGGTACGTCGAGCCAAGTATAGATGATCCTGACGAGGACAGAGCAAGAACGGTCTTGCATCTGTTCTCTTTTAATTTTTTCAGTGATTCTATGGGGCTCGTTTTGAAGTGGCAAGAGGGGATTGGTATGAACTCAGAGTCTGATGCAATTCACAAGGGAATGGTCCAGCCATTATATGTCACTAAGCACCTCGCAGTGCCAAGAACTAATGGATAATGGAGTGAGAGGAGAATCATAGCAGATTCATCAACAGTTTCTTGGCCAAGTTATGAGACAACTTGTTGATGTATTGATTTTTGTATTACATTGCAGTACCAAACTTAAATACTATGTGCAATACAATCAACTAGGGTGTACTTGCACTTGTTAAGCAGCCATGATGCTCAGTTTAATTTATTAGGAATCCCAACCAGTGAGTTCTTTGTATGCCACAACTAATGTACAAAAGAACCCCAATAAAGGAGCAGGCCACAAGATCATTTAAAAGGCAACGAGTTGATGGAACTAACCATGGAAAGCACTTTTCCTAGAGTGAGCTCTTTGATCCAAACACCTAACATTCTCAAAAGCACGAAGTGGTACACTACCATGTACCAATCATTATGATGACAAACTAGGATGCATGGGGCGTGGTATGCGTACCAGGGAGAGCAATGAAAGCATCAGCATGTCTTGCCATCTCTGCCTTCCTTTGGTGCATGCCCGAGACCGCTCTCACCTCTCCTACTGTCTCTCCTGTTATCTGAATTTTTTTCTCACCAGAATCCTTCCATTGTCAAGCTCCATCCATGGGGGGTGAGGGCACTAAAGGTGACCTGACCTTTTTTATTCAAAAATAATGTAAGAAAGAGAAAAATGTTTGTCATACCTCTCTTGGCATCAGGGTCCTGGGAATCACCCTGCATTATAACATCAAAAACCGACAAATTTGTCAGAAATAATTTTCAAACATTTCACTTCATAATATTGTATGTGTTTGTCTGTGTGTGTGATATAGAGTACAGAGATGAGTAAAAGAGAGACCCCAAGACATGGCAGCCGCCGTCATAGACGGCCTGTGAGACAAGACCCATGAGACCAACGCTCCCTCCTCCATAGACCAAATCTATGTTCTTCTCTACCTGAAATAACCATTTATAATTAAATGAGGAGAGAAAAGGAAGAGCTAGCTATAAGCAAACAAGATAGCAATTCGCACAGACTACTTGGTAAATAAAACCAGCCTCCAACTTCACTGAGGTTTTTGACTTGAAGAAAACTCTTATCCCTTTGAAAGTGGAGAGAGAGAGAGAGAGAAAGAGAGAGAGAGAAGTGATGACCAATTCATTGCCAAGCTGAATGGCTGCGAGCTGGTAGCTGGCCTTGTTCCCGGAGCTACTCCCACAGAAGACACACACTCGTCTGAAGCGCGAGGCCATCGCCATCCGAGCTTGTCTCTGGGCTTCCATCTCTTATAATCTCTATCCTATTTCTACTCCAAACAAACAAAGCAGCTTTCTCTAACAAGTGAGTTAGGAGAGGTTTCTCGTTCTAAGTCTCCAATGCGAGGAGGTGTGGGGGAGTTTGGGGGAGGAGAAGAGGGCTTTATAAATCCGTGGAGCAGCCTAGGGAGAGGGGTTAATTCGTCTTCACCATTCGAGTAACATCCAAGGGAAAATTAACCTGCCATCCGTACGGTGGCTTTTTGTTTCCACCACTATGGCTCTCTTATTGCAGGCCTATGGTGAGCTTGAAGTTAAAATTATGCAGAGGCTGTGTGCAGAGTGCAGTAGAAGACACGAGGGATGGCTCTCCCCAGCTGATACACACCTAACCTTCTGAAGCCTACGTGGTTTGAGTTTGGACTCCTATTAACTGAAGTACGCTCCTTTTCTTTTTCTCCATAGCATAGCATATGGTTTCATGGTTGGCTGAATGTTACTTTGTCACCAGTATCTTTAAAAGTTCTGGAGTTACAGCTTGTTTTTTTTTTTTTTTTTAATATAATTAAAGAAGAAGGTAAGAGCATCAGTTTTCCAGTGTGAACTTTTTCAATGCATGCAGAGGGTTGCTTACCCAACTATAGTTGACCAGAATGCCCGTGGTTAAGCAAAGTTGAATTTTATCTATATATATATATATATATATATATATATATATATATATATATATTGGTAACAAAGTTCAATGGGGCCCAAGAAAAGTTGTCACTAGTTGATGTCTTGTCAAAAATTATTTTTTATTACTCTTGCTGGACTCATTTTATTTAATTTGAATGCATGTGTAATGCAAGTATTGTGATTTATAAAATATGTTGAATGCATAAGTTAATGATCATCAAATTTGACTTAAAAATTATTTGTCATGAAATAATCTTTTTATGATAAATTAGAAAGAAAAATATGTCTCAATTTATAAACTAAATTCTAAAACTAATTATTTAACAAAAAGGTTCGATGACTTTTATGTCATCTTCTTTTAGCTAAATTTTTTATTTATTTTAATTAGGCAATCATAATAATTTACTAATTATTCTTATTTAAATATCTAAAAATATATCAACAAAGATTTGAACATCGAATTATACTTTATTTGCTAGGAAGAAGGTGTTCCAATTCATAGATAACAACATTTCTTGCAATGAAAGATGGCTCAGAGGATAATTAAAATCATCCTATCTTTTTCGACTTCTACAATATATGATGTGGTGGGTTTTTCTTTGAGAAAAAATGTGATGAAAAATTAATCTAAAATGAGGATGTCAACCTCTACTAGCTAGCAACTGTGGTATTAACGGTCATGATCCAATTAATTTATGAACTCCCTTGAGAGTCATGCATCACCTTTTGTCGGAGCTTACCTCAAATAAAACATTTACTTTGACCAGTTAGTTTGATAATTATCTTTTTGGTACATATCATTTGAAAAATATTTTTGTACATCGAAGGGTACATATCATTTGAAAAATATTTTTGTGCATGCACAAAGGCACGCATCGGGACATACGCATTGGCCATGTGTTTGTGCGAGCGCACGTGTCATGGCTTATTGGGCCATGGCATATCCTACACGTGCGCTCGTATGGGCGTATAGCCAATGCGCATGTCTGATGCACGCCTTTGTGCATCGAAGGTGGTGCACAAAGGTATCATTTGTTTTCAAGGAGAACTAAAGAAGATGAGTCAAAAGACAAATTAGAGAGCTTGAAAAATAATCAAGAGTGCCCCCACTGACAGAACTTATTATTCTCCAAATGCAAAGCATTAACCTCAAATTATGGAACATATCCTTTGGCTTTGGCTCCTAAAGCTTCCATTCTTGCTAATTGTGGTTCTCATGCAATCAAAAAATATTTCCACTTGGAATTTGATTAGCCCTAGTTAAACCCTCTGTCATACTTCCAAACCTATCACTTTCTATCTTTTTGGGTAGGTGATATTATAATGATTTCTCTGAACACTTTGTATCATGAGAGGGCTTATAGTTAAGAGCCAGCTTGAGGAGAGCTAGCAGGGCCCTATCTTAGAAGAATGGTCCCCCAGCAAATAGTTCAAAAGCATGCAATTTTCTAATACTTCACTGTACAATTTTCTCTTGATCAGGTGAAGGATTAAAAAAAAAAAAAAACCTTCAAAAATGATTTGGCATCCATTTAATTTTAAAGGAGTATTGAAGGAAGTAAGGCACTTCCTCATATTTCTTAATGAAAAAGCCTATTTCATCAAGAAAAAAGCTTAAAATTTTTATGGCCACCTAACAATTTTTTAGGCATAAGCTTTCCCCAAAGTTGAAGGACATTGAGGTTTTTGCAGAAAAAAATATTAATCAATGATTTCTTTCTTAAGAAACTCATGCTTGTTCAAAACATATTTACTAAATAATTGTAATTAAAGGTTGGTTCCAAGATTTTCAACGAGAACTAAATTTTCTTGCATCTTCAAGAGGTCACATATAGATTGGAGGGGTTAGCCTTTTAACTTGAAACCTAGTCTCATTGAGGACCAAATACTTCTAATAAAAGGGTACTTAATGAATTGACAAGTTATTATTTCAATACTTATTTTAATAATTAGCATTTGGTACTTCATATATTATTCTTTGTTTTTGTAATATTATTCTTTTTTTGTAATGATTTGCTTATGTATGATCTATTTTTTAGGGCAAACTGAATTAACTTTCTTTGACACAACTTTTCAATAGTAGGGTTACTACTTTTAGTATACTTTTATTACTAACATATTTGCTATCCTTAAGCATCTAGCTAGCAGTTGATGGTAGATTCTGCATAAGATTTTACTATTTTAATTTGATTCCCACTTAAGTCAAGTAATATGATGTACTGTAGATTCTTACCTATAGAATTTGTACTCATGTGCAAGATAAGATGTTTAGATTCATGCTATGGAATATTTTTGAAACCCTAACATAGGGCTAAAGTAGCCTAGATGGCTAGATCCTTAAATTAGACTAATAAATAGGTTCACAAGGAAGGCTAATCTTAGAGAAAAAGAGCATACGTAAAATAATCTTAGCTTAAAAAATCATAACTTTTCTCTTTGAGTGAGAAGATTGAACCCCACTGCATTATTTTTTTTATCCAAGTTATAAAGAATTGTTTTCATAAGCCTTTTTAAGATTGACTTGCATTTGATTTGCTCTTGCCACTCATGGATCAGCCTGAGAGATCCATCCAGTGGCATGCATTTTTAAATATTTTTTATTAAACATTATTAAATATTTGAATAACTAAATTCAAGCACAGTTTCAAAGCAAATGTTGCATTTCATTTGTCAAGCACTCCATTAGCCAAAAACTTAGAAGACTTTGATTTTTGTTTGGAACACTTAAAGATTGGCATATTTGCATATTTTTTGAGCTCTAGACCTCCCCCCACTGTGATTCGTCAGCCAATGCTGCAGCTGATTGGATAGCTTCTATGGTCGCTCGCCATCCTGGTCAGTGGCAATGGCACGTCGGTGTCCCTTGTCCTGTTATTTTTAATCAAAATTTGTACTCTGATAGTTTTTTGACTCGAGGCAGAGTGGTATGATCGCCTGCCTGTCTTCAAATAAATTTATGGCCAACTACTAAATATTTTGTGCTGCTCAGCTATTAGATTAGTTCCACCAATGATTGTTTTATTAAAATAAAATTAAAATATACTTTTAATCCTTAAATTTTTAATTATTACTATTCAATCGTTCATATTTTAAAAAACATTGCATTTCTAATCTGAATCAATTAAGATTAATATTGTAAGCTGGTTGGTACGGTAGGACATCATCTATCTTGTTAAGTTTAACAGGCATCAAAAATTTTGCACCATTAAAACATGAAGAACTAAAGTAGAGCCAATGAAGATTTAAGAATCAAAATAAATTATAAATAAAAATTTAAAAAAAATTTAAAAAATAATAAAAAAATAGTTAATGGATCCACCGCTATAGCAAAATTACGTGCATGGTACAAAGCGTGTGTGACCCACAACTTGATAAGGTTGATATGGCTTTGGATGCCAACCACATCAAGCGGAAACAATTGCCTGCCGCACGTGGTTTGCCAACTAGCGTGGGAAGTGAGTTGAGTCAGACCTACCTATGCACACGTGCGCGTCCCCACACGTGAGCGGTGGGTGAGGGGAAGAGAAAACGATGCCTTGAGGAAAAAGCTTCGTTGCCGCTGAGTACGACGTCAGCAGCCGACGCGACCCCATGGTAAATAAAACTCATTAGTTTTAAATATTAAATTGGATCCAACGATTAAACCGATTCAACCAAAAATTGATTATTCATCCGCTTCAATTTTATTATTAAAATTAATTTTTATATAATTCAATAGAATTTTTTTTTTAAAAAAACTATTAAATTGGCCGAGTTTCAAAAAATTAATCTAACTTTAATTTTAAAATTTTAATTTTAATAAATAAAAAAAATCAAAAGAATATTTAAATAATTAAAGAAGAAAACTTGAACATGCGTTCAAATTCAGTTAGCATATTTTTTGAGTTGAATTTAGATAAATAAAATTAAAATTAAATTTTTTATTTATCTGATCAATTTGATTGACTCATGTCCTAAATGTCAAGCGGATTTAATGTTTGATTTAATTTTTAAAACATTGATAAAACCATCCTTTTGCTGAGATTAAGAATTCAGTCCAAAGCTTCTGAAGAGTGACATTGAGCTGATGATGTGATGATTTAAAAAATTGGAATCTCAGTTCTTCAACTTTGTGCACCATCATATGACTCAGACGGTGGCCTGGTGGTCAGGGCCTTCTTCATGCCATCAGAAGGTCTCAGATTCTAGAAATGACGCTGTGGCCGACTCGAATAATTTTAAGGTTAATCCTTGAAGCCTGAAACTCTGGTGTTGAAGGGCTAAGGTCTATCTAAAAACTTTCCTGTTCTGATTGCTAGCACCTGGGTGGGGCCAGATTGACCAACTCGCCTTCGAACGGGAACGGCTGCGAAAATTCAGCGCCGTGCACGAAACATTCCCTGACAGGAAACGGAGCCGCATAGGACCTAGCTACGGGTCGGCTTAGCCCTCTTTCCCCTTTTTTTGTACCAAAAAAAAAAAAAAAATACTTTGTGCACCACCATACCTATCCTTCAATCATCCAGCACCAGCATTCCCCTTCCCTCCAGCTAAATTTTATTACTTATATTACCATAACTGTTAATTAACAGCATCATCCTCATATCTGTATTATTTAATATAAGTGTAAGTGTTGGTCCATTGTCAAGTGGATTTTTAATTTTTATATCATACTTGTCTTCCATGCACGATGAACCTTGAGCTTTAGGAATAATTATATATATATAATTGATTTTAACTAGTTTAAAATTAAAATTGTGTTGCTGTTATGTATGGTGTAACTGGGTCGAGGGTTTATTTTTACACTCTTTGGTGAAGATTAACTGACCTAATAAATGAGTATATGGTAGGCTTGCATTTAGTTTTGGCTCAAATATATAAATATATAAAAAAAGAGTTGGTAAATTTTATTGTTCCCTTTTGAACTAGCTTTGTGAATTGTGGCATGTAATGAAGCACAAAGCAAATGATTGGTGCAAAGACAGCTGAGTGACTTGTTTGAGTGATAATTTTCTGAATTACAATAGCATTGCTTTGAAAAATGAGTCCCTAAAATTTTAAGGAGAGCTGTGTGGCTTGGTGATGAGAAGTTTCAAGATACAGAGCAGAGAAGAGTGCAGCATAAATATTTTTGTATAAATAATTAAGAAAATATTAGCAAAGCAATGAAAGCAATCCACTTGAGTGAGCATATTTCTTAGAACTAATGGTTACCATTTATCCCCATTGGTTTCTTATGTTTCATAACCAATGATTATGATAAATAGATCTACTTCAGAACATTGGAGTGGATGAGGGCCTGGCTAGTCCTACAACTATAAGCATGCATGTTAGAAGAAACTCTACATATTAGTTTCTTGCAGAATATTCCTATATATGCAAGTAAATTATCCATATAATTAAGAACAGGTTTGTGTCACTGGAGTCGATTAACATTACAGTCTTGCAGCTTATTATCCATTGATGTGTGGTAGTTGGAAACCGGTGGAAATAAGAGATTGCTGGGTTTATTAAATGTATCCTTTGGATGCAATTGGATACCACATCCATGTGAGTTCTCCCATTTGCGCAGAAACTGAGTTCAAAGAGGACAAAGAAGACTTGAGAGATACTGTGAGAAGGATCGACAAAACTATTGATTGAAACAAGATTCAATACATTTAGCCCACCCAAAAAGGCTATATCTCCAATAACATTAAAAGAGTCCTATGATATAGAGTGATCAGGCTTTGCCAACCAGCAGCAAGTTGGCATTTCTCTTCTTATATGAAAGATCTAGGAAACAAACCTTGGTGATGGCAAACACACCACATCTCTCTACAGATACAAGTGATGACTTCTCTGATTAGATGCTATTCCAGTAAATGCAAGACAAATCTCACGCGCAATTGTTTCCTTCATGGAATTGGCTTAGTTGACATCTAGGAGACAACCTTTTAATGGATGGCTGTCACAAGAAAACAGAATGGGATTCAGTGGATTCCATGAAGCGTGCTGGGGCCACTGAATTCTTCTCCAAACCACATCATGAGGGGCGATCATCAGCTATGCCATTTTTTTTCATAATCCTTAAAAGTCTACAATGCTACAGAATAGCTAAAAAATCTAATTTATGTATGTTGTTTAAAATATGACCAAACCCCTTCCTTTTTCAAAGTTAATTTGACCACTGAAGATCCAAGAACTTAGCTTAAGTTTCTGCAATGCTAACTGGACTTGGCCGGAATTTGAAATGTGATATATTATTCCTCTCTTTCAAAAGAGAGAAGCATGCATGTTGTTCCATTTCTTTCTAGATTTATGTTAGTCTATGTCTGGTCTAATTCTGGAGCTATCATTAGAAATTAGTACACCAGAATTTATCTGGACGAGTAGCCTACTTTTTTTCTTTTAAGATTAAAATATATTTTTGATTCTCAAACTTTTAGTTATTATAAATCCAAATGAAAGCTTTCTTTTGCTGATATATTAATTATTTTATTAATTTTAAATGATTTTATATAATAAAATATTATAAAATAAATATTAAAAAAATATGAAAACTAAATTGATAGTTCAAAAAATATAATTTCGAAGGAAAGGAAAAGAAGATTCATCTGGCAGAGCTCTCTGAAGAAAATTCATCAAATTTAAAGCCTCCTAATTAATTTGAAGGAGGAGGAGGAGGAGGAGGAGACACCGGCCATTAGGCTATTGTCAAATTCACTTGACATGAATTAAAATATAACTTCAAGTTGGAATATTCTCCCAGCCCCCCTGTTGAGACAACGTCATTGCATTCGCCATCAAAGAATATAGGAACTGTTCGTTCTCCTTTATGAAATAAGTTACAGTTAAATTCCCCAGCCAAGGCTGTAGGGCTGTCCTGGTCTTAAAGACTTTAAATGCTACGGTTCCGTATCCCAGGAAGTTGACAGGGAGCCCAACCCAATCAATGCCAAGGCTGTGGGTCTCCTCCTTTCCCCCACCGGCATCTCTCACATCCCATCTCGATCCATCCACCGACCCCCATTGTGCTGGCATCTACTAGTTCTCGATCTCTTGGTAATTAAATCAGCTGACCCATCCCAAAATTTGATCACCAAGCTCAGCGTGCAAATGATTACTTGACATGCTTGCTGTCATGGCTTTCTTTGGGATATAATGTTTTTTTTTGTGGTGGAAAGAGAGTGACCAAGGCTCATCAATGTTCAGTCTAAAACTATGATTTAATCTGTATTGGCTTTACTGTCGAAACTAGTTGGTAAACCTGATGACCATTAAAGGTTTTAGCCAAAAGGTTGAAAGCTTCAACTTGCCCTTGAGAGTTGAGGGTTCAGAAGTCTATTCTACCAGAAATTTCTCCATGTTCTTGATGGAATAGCTTGTCCAGCCAGGATGGACTCCTTCCTTCCCTTCCGTTGTCTTTGTCGATCGCATTAGCTGTCATTCCACTCTCCCCTGGACGGTAGTTGCATACTTCTGAAGTGGCGACATCGAGCGCATGTATGTGGACTGATGTCATATCGTACTATAAGGTGCAGTGAGAGAATCTTCGTTTAAGTTATAAATTATACAATCAATTCTTAATTTTTCGATGTAAAACTATTGAAAGGGCATCACAATCTATTTTTTAGAGAGACGATGTTCTCATCGTCAGGAGTAATTGATCATAATCATCAGACAGACAGAGAATTCTAGAGGTGATCTTTATATATTCAAAAGATGGCTTTCATCCTTCATGGATGTAGTACTTTATCTTGTGTGGCATTTAATCCCTGCACTTCCGATTGATGTCTGGCTCTGATACCATATTATAACAATTCATGAACAAAAATGACCCTTATAGGTTCAAAAGATGGCTCTCATTCCTCATGGATGTAGCACTTTATCCTGTGTGGCACTTAGCTCCTGTATTTTCGACTTGTGCCTGGCTCTGATACCATATTGTAACGATTCGAGCTTCGAGCCCGCAGCACTTATGAATCCGTTTCGTTATAAGAAAGTAAGATGGACAAGATCCATATCAATTTGGATAATCACAGTTTAAAAAAAAATTAATTAGTACTTTCTTAATTAGTTATAAATTATATAATTAACATTCAATTTTTGATGTGAAAATGTTGAGAGAAGCGCGTCACAGGACCATAGTAGGACCCTCTTATTTACCGTCCCTTTTTTTTTTTTTTTAACTCCACAAAGTATTTATTATATCTTACCCCATATCCCTGGTGAGACTGCGATGAGCTTAAATGCTTTGTCTCTGACAAAATGCCATCCAGACGTACGGTGTTTCACCGCCTTGGGCCACCTCGATCGCCTCTTTTACTCTCGCTCTCTAAGTTAGCACGTTTTTTAATCTTCTTGCTGTCTCATTTGTTTAGTGGTGGTCATGGAGTTTGAGAAATGGATGGGTGGTGGAACCATGCATGTTGAACAACTGCTTGATAACTCCATCCCTCTCTGCTTGTACTGACTACCCTTAGCTTGCTCGGCGACAATGTCCATCATTTGGAAGCCCGGTGGTTGGTATACTACAATCGCACGGCTTCATTCTGTTGCAGTGTAATGGTAGCAGCAGGGAGTAAAAAGTCTCCAGTGTACCAAAATCCAGAAGCCTGCAACGATAAAGGAGGATAGTAAATGACTACGTGCATGGACCAAGCGTGAGACTGAATGAATAAATACCATATTCTTGCTACTTTGTAGGATATAACTTTAAGCCTGAGGCCAAATTTTTATTTGTTAAAGGACATGCAGTTAGATCAGAAAGATATATGCTCAGACGTTGCACAAAAAGAGATGTTAATACTTTCCTCCTCATGGTTCATGAATCATGGATGAGCTCTGAAATAAAGCACTGGAATTAGGAACATGGGGTAAAGACAGGCTGTGTACCACAATAGAGCTTAAAGTAATTGGAGTCTAGAAAATGACAGATCAGAAGTTGGGTTACAACTTACAAGGTCTTTGTATTGGATCATTGGACCCTCTCGCACTTGTGCTTTGATCACCTTCAGGACTAAAATGGTGCAAGGTGGACCAGTCCAACACGTTAGAGGAAGTAAATGACAAAATTATTTCTTTGAAGTGCTAAGGTTTATTTGAAACCTTACTTGGCAATCATCATGGACTTAACTGGCATTCCAAGAATGATAGTTGTTGCTGCAAATTTTCGTTCTTCAACTTGGGGATAAGATAGTGATGCACGTCACGATCCGGATAGCGTTCTTCCATCCTTGGGGACCTGCAAAACAGTACTCTGTTGCAGGAAAAGTGGTGAACGATTCTGCGAAGGACCCTTCAATGTCTAAGTTAGTGAAAAATTCATAGCTTTAGATATGAGGAGAAGGCTTTCTGAGAAGGATGAAGAGAGGGTTGAATTCTCGTAGGGAAGTTCCTCATTCTTTAAGGCTCTTGAGGCCCGAAAAGGAAGAGGATATGGTAAGCAGTTACCTAATTTTTGGGGTTTCGTTGTGGAAGTTAGGAGGTGATAGGACCAAAATGGCGTATACCTTATTTAGGGGATTCGTAATCCCACGGATCATAGGGGAGAGCCATATCAGGCTCTCATTTTCACTTACGGAAGATCTCTTTGGAAAGGAGTTCCAAGATCTTTGTGATTCAGTGATCTGATAGCCGAGATATTCAACATTGGTCGAGGATTGGCCAAAGAGCAGGGTCGGTCGTTGAGGGCGATTGGCCGAGTATCTTCCGATTGTCGAGGTTCGGTTTGCCGAGGTTAGGAGAGGTGGCTCACCCTGCCGAAGTTCGAAGAGGTAGCTCGGCTCTGCCGAGGTTTGGAGAACAAACTCCTTCTGAGCATGGTAGTTGGCAGGCCGTAGCCCAGGGATGGGGCTCATTGCCTGTTATGTTAGCCGATTTGTGTAGAGACTATTTTACTCTGCATCACTTGCCTCCCACTTCCTAGTCCGAAGTTTGATTTCGAGCATAGGAAGTAGAGTCCTTATGGCCACATTTCATTGGCAAAGACAGTATTCGAAGAGGCATGCCATAATGACGCAATTAATGTCGAGCTGTCGTGCCTTCATCCTGGCCCATCAGACAAGAGGAGCCTCCTCGTGGCTCGATCAAGGATGGTTGATGAAATAACACGTGGCAGAGTCAAAGATCACGGTGCCCGCATCAAAGGCTCGCGGCTCTTAGAGTTCTCCACAAATGATGTTTTGTCTCCTTGTAGTGGCTTTAAAAGGAAAAGATTAATATCTTCTATTGTTACATCTTTTCAAACCTTTGGCGCCACCCTTTTCTTCTGAGATTAAGCTCTCTTGGTTGAAGATTATGGCTAGCTTTGTTGCCATATGTTCTAAGAATATGGAGCACCTGACTCGCGTAGCTTCGACCATGACCTCGAGGATCTGGAGAGGATCCACCGTGAATACTGGATTCCTAGTGATTACCAGCTACGGGTGTCGGGCCCCAAACAAAGGATGACGGATGCGCTAGAGTCGAGAACTTTCTTTTATGAGGAATGCTTCAAGACGGAAATTCGTCTTCCTTTTCATCCGTTTATCGAGGGGGTGATAAGATTCTATAGCATCTATCCCTCGGTGGCTCCGAACGTTTGTTTTGCAGGTCCCTAAGAATGGAAAAATATTATCCGGATCCTGACGTGCATTGCTACCTCATCCCCAAGTCGGAAAACAGAAATTTACAGCAACAATAGTCATGTTTTTTGAGTTAAAAACATCGTTTCTCTGGAAAAAGAAAATGCTTCTCTCTCCTCCATCTCCAACAAATCTACTCGGTATTGGTCCTTGAAGTCAATCGGTTCTTCAGGGCCAATAATGGCGATTCATCCAACTACTTCAATCGCTGTCTTTCCCTTCGTATGGTACTTCCTAACATGAATGCCAAGAAGCAATTGTGCTGCAGACTATATTGTGGCACAATGGCAGAATTAAGGGGATTGAGCGTGGCATTTTGGGTGTTAACTATCTCTAATTATAGCATATTTTTGCTAGCTCATTTGAAGGAGAAGCATGCTTTCATCGTCTGATCTGGTTAGGCCCTGAAAGCATGAGCATGACACTACGTAGCAGTAGAGAGGAAACATTATTGAACCAGTTATAGTACGAAGGGAACATTATTGAACCAATGTAGTACCCTCAGTCTGAGCCGATTTAAGGAGCTTGTCTAGGTGCAAGGTGTGCTAGGGCTACTTCCAAGAGGAGGATTGAATGCATTGTGTTTGTCGTCGAAGTGAAGGTGCACAATCGAATTTGAGCATAAATGGCTGTGTAGGACATGCCAGCTGCTTCCAAGGCAGTTGCATCAATTCACATGAGCAGCATTTGTGTAATATTGACTATGATTTAACATTAAGCAACAAATTTATCCAACTAGTCCTGCGCATGCTTGATATCACTGCACTCGTGTTGCCAACTTTTTGCCATGCCATGCATTAAGCTACTATCCACTGTCCTTCCTCCTGACAGTTTATCTTCTTGCATCATGTCAACCTTGATTTAAAAAAAAAAGATAGGTAAGGTTGGTTTTCTTGCAACCGATGACTTAAAACTACTTCCGTAGCATCTCTATAATTGCATTTTATGGATGTAATGCGTGCGAGGCCTTTTGGCAGACAAACTTAGAACTGTTTCTAGGAGGCCTTTGATCTGTTTATAAATCACTAATAAAGTCTGTCCCTATTTAAAGAGTTGATTAAGATACAATCCAGGCTCCGTTTGGACGTACGATTTTGCTATCTATCAGGTATATCTGAATTCATTGGAAAGGGATCAGGACAGGAAGCAAGAAGATGAAGTTAGTGGGACGGGCCACATGCCTGTACCATGGGGAGCTGGGACAAGCATAAGCTGGGCCTAGCTCTATTCAGCTTTCCAGCCCCCTAGAATGCTACAGAAGAGGACAGGCCTAGCTAGGACAAGAGAGTCATCAACCACAAAACCTTTCAAGTTTAAAATATTATTTATGCGCTTAAGTTTCATCAGTAAACTAAATCAATTCTACTGAGCCAAAGAAGTAGTAGTATTAGTTATGACTACTAATGTAGTATGTTAACTGTTAAGCCAGCGTAACAGATCCAAATTAATCTATATGTTGTTAGGCAGTAGACCCATTTTAACCTCAAGGAATATGGGAGAGACAATGCGAATCTTTCAGTAAAGTGCTCCTCGAATTTAGCAGATTTACTTTCTTGGAAAAGAAGTTTAGACTCAACAAGTTCCATTGATGCTGTTCTTTTATCTGCTAAATCTTATATGGAGGAACCTCTGAGCATCAAGAATAGTCCTCTGCTCTTAGCTTACTGTGTTTTAGTTAAATAAACTTTTAGTTTTATCCTCACGGGTACTGACTTGCTGATTAATTAACTAGAACTGGTACCGGTACCGTCTCCTCTTAGCTTTATAGTGCAGGTGGTTCAATGGGCATAGGTGGCAATGAACCAAAGTTTTGTTTGACCACTCTGGATGAGTTTTTCATCATTCTCATGAAAATATCCAAGCGATGACACTTTAATTCAACAGTGGTGCAAACTGGGAGGTATATTGTTTCTTTTTCTCGGTTAAGAGGTTATTTTATAAGTAAAGTTTGACACTTTAAACATAGCAACTGCACCTCTTTTATTAGATGCGTCTGAAGAGTCCAGTGCATGGCTACCAGCCAAATGCTCTTTCAATTGAAAGCTTAAACATATGACTAGGAGGGTAAAACAAACAGATGCTTCACAGAAGAATTTCAGTGACAACCACCATTTTAGTGACATCTTTACCTTTGCCTAGATGATAAGCCTATTTGTTAGCAGACTTTTACGATGATTGAGGGGAGCATTCAGTTCTCAAGAGTAGTTTCCCAAGCTAGAGATATATAGCATTCCTTCAAAGATAAGAGTCTCCTTTGAATCATTAAATTCAATCTCTGACAATCACCTCTCAATTCAAGATAAAAAAACTTCACCAAAAACTATTCACCATAATTCACCAATTGTCAGATCAATGAATGCATCACTTCCGACCACATAGAAGTAGAAAAGAAAATTATTATATTATAGCAATAAAACAATTTCCTTATGCTACAGGCAATACAGCAGAAGAATAAATAGGGCAATGGCCATTGTCATAAGAGTAATAAAAGATGCGACACGAGACTCTAAGCTCATTAACATGATGAAACAATACTTTGCTGCAGTGAAAGAGTGCCTTTATGGCGTGTCCCATTACGAAGTAGTGCAGTACTTTGCCGCACGGCTTTGTGAAACCCCTTTGACTCGCGGAAACACAGACTTATCCGCATCAAGTGGCCTCCGGGTTTCATGCAGCCTCACCAATCTTTGGAATATACACCTGCCCTTGAAAGCTAGTATAACAAACGAGCCTTCTGCTCCAAACTTGCTCATCTTATGAAAAAAAGTCAAGTCTGAAGTTGAATGAGACGAGGGAGGAGCACGCCTACAGTAAAAGGATATACAGAGTATTTTCACGTTATTAGGATATCACACTGAAAAGGAGGTAACTAACTTGAATTATTCTCATGCCACCATTTACAAACGAGCATACTGAAAATAATTTACATAAGAAAATCGTTTATACCACATGAAACACCTCAGTCTTCTTCCACAGATATACTCATTAGAAAGAGAGAGAATACATGAACTAAAAACGGTGGCAAAAGTATCAAATTTACTCCAATCAATCAAGACCATCCATCACATGCTGCTTCCTCTTGAATTCACTACAGGAAACACATTTGCCTAGCACCATCACCTCTCTTGTGTGCCGATAATTTTGTTTCCTGGTCGCAGTTAAATTAAAATTGGTCCAGTCTGAAATTTTTTCTACCCAACAAGTTGCAGCAGCTCTTCACCCAGACTTAGACCTTGCAGTTCTCCCTTAATGCTGATAAAAAGTCACAGTAAAGGTTAAGAACCATTCAGTTTACATCACTTAATATTACCAGTTAATCTCTTAGGAATCCTGCCTTTCAGCTCCAAACGCTCGTGTCCACAACTGCTCTGTCAAAAGGCTACTCATCTCTCATAGAGGCACTCATTAAAAGCGCATCCCTTGCAAGATAGCGTGTCAGTAGCAGTGATATGACGGTCCTGCTCATTCTTATTTTTTAAAGGAGTTATCAACTTACCATGTTGAAAATATCTCAACTTTTATGCACCATAGATGAAGATAGCATCTTTTGAACTGAGTAGCATCAATGGTTTGAACTGAGTAGCATCAATTGTTCTATCCCCTTAGTGGGCTACAGAAGTGAGCCTGACAAACCTGAGGTGCGTTCAAAGCAGGTTAATGCTTGATAAACTTGCGTATCATCATTGCTACCCCAAGGTACCTGAAGATAATCTATTATTTCAGACAGCCACAAAACTGGGAGGCGATGTTTAAAGAAGACCTGCTCTCCTCTTTTGCAACCATATGGCGGCATTAAAAGTTCGCATACCATGTCCTGCTTTGAGAACCACTGATAGGCCTTGATCTAGGAACTATAATTGGTATGCAACAGATTAGAAAAACATAAATATCAATCAAAGACATGGAAGACAATGTCAAACATAGGAGGCACAATATGAGCAGCAATATCATTAGTTATACAATCAATATTCCCTTTCCTTATGGATATCGTACCAGTCAAGTTAACTCCATTTAGTTAAAAAAAGAAATTGAAACCCAGAAATATAACACAAAGGATGACATAATACATCTGTTCAAGCAGATAAAAACCAAGCAGCATTTTATTTATTAAGAGGTTCATTACTTTATGTTAATTGTCATAAAGAGCTATTTTGCCAATTCAGCGCACCAATTTGTGAAACCTGTGAAACAATAAGAAGCATCAAGCAGACAAGATAATGTACCTTGTAAGCAACAATCCTAGAACAAAAAATAATAATAACTCATTGGTATTTTATTTTATTCTACAAATATTGACCATTAAACACCATCTACATATGCCCCCCAAAAAAAGGTCCAAAATACTAAATGCTCAATCTTTAGTCTTTAACTGAAAATAACGAGTAAAACCATTCCATAACAACCCTCTTATGAGATTGACTGCTTAAGCCCAACGAATGCTTAATCAACACTGTTACACATAGCACACATATTTCCACAGGCATTTTTTCACCCTGCATGAAACAAATGTCCTTCAATATTTAATACGGTTATAGACTAGCAAGAATCATGATACATATACCACATTGGTGGTTGAAAATGCAAGCAGGAACATTTTATGCAAACTCAGAGGCAGTGACATCAGGTTTGTGCTTACAAACAAATAAATTATAGCCTGAATAAGGCCTCAGCCAAACTGGAAACCTAGACTTGCA
Organism: Calamus simplicifolius; assembly: GCA_900491605.1. Lineage (NCBI taxonomy): Eukaryota > Viridiplantae > Streptophyta > Magnoliopsida > Arecales > Arecaceae > Calamus > Calamus simplicifolius. The sequence continues at coordinate 363,148 of UESW01004935.1, read as the reverse complement.
TATCAGGTTTGGATCCCCAAAAAAATCACACTTCTTATCAAAGCAGGGTGAAGTGACTAGCAATGCCTGTCTGGAAGTGATGAGTCAATAATTGTATACGTGTAGGAACAAGTAAAACACTAGAGGAAAACAGGGCAACAGTTAGGTTAGCATCAAGATTTGGGTTTTTGTAGGTGAGGTGCAGGTTCCTTTTTCTAGTTCCTTATGGCAGGTGATGAACAAAATGAATCATTTTGCTAAGAACCCTCTGCATCAGATGCTTCAAATGGATACCAGTTCTTTCAGCAGTGTACCACATCAATTAATGGCTCCCCATCATGAACATGATGTTCATGGGACTCCACCTTTCTGGCTTTGCCTGAGTGAGGCGTTCATGGATCAGGCTTCATGCTTTCTACATTGTTTTTTATGGGCCAGACCAGCCCAATTTTCACTGAAGCTGGGTATCAATATGTCAGCATTGATACCCAATTCATATAAAGAACAAAAAGACCAACCTGGATTGGATTTGACCAAAGAGAGCCCAAAAGCCATTTGCAGACAAACTTCACACACAGCTGCAACCCAACATATAATTGAAAACAACCTTGGCCCAACTAAATGCCATGAAAGGTCAGGTTCGCATTCATTTACCAAATAAAAACCCTTCAGCTTCTATTTTGGGATCTGACTGATTTGCACCTGTGGGATCTCTTATTGGTCTTTTTTCAGTCTACATTTATAATTTCCAAGCAAGCCAATCTTACCAGGGAATGCAGCTCTTCAACTAATCACTTTAGCGATCAGACTTGTTTAAGTATATAAGGTCTATGATTGAGAAAAGCCGCACTAAGACTAAACTAGAGGTTCACCTCATTTTAAATTGCCATCCTATTTCAAATATCTCTATCACATTCATGTTTCAACTTGTTGTTTGCAAACAATTTTGCTCACTTTAACTCCTCATTGTTTTCCACAGTTCATATTTTTACATGGTATTGATCAGCATAAAGTGTCTTGCAATGTGACAATGGTGAAAAAGCAGAAATAAAGCATATGGCAGTTGCATGGCCAAGAAGGAAAAAAACTGGAGAGTACATTATAGAGACTTTTAGATAAGATGCACAAAGGAGAAGGTGCAATCTATTATGTACACCAATCTCCATAGCATCACTCCATGACTATCACATCACAAAGGTGATCTTAAAATGAGAGTGCTTGGTCAAAAAAAAATCAGAATTTTCTAGATTTAAGACATACAGGTGATGTAACTCTAAACAGGTCCGATAAAGGCAAAAGTTAGCATCTTAATTTTCATCATTTAATGCAAAATCACAACTAAAAAAATGTTCATCTTATGGAATTTCAAATTTCTCTTGACCCACCTTGAGGGAGGGAGTCTAACATAGAAAACACGTTGGCATCATTGCTGGTGTAACTGTTAATAGCTTTAGTAATAAAGCTTTTATATAGCATTGCTAAATACTTTTAAGACAGTTTTTGTTGCATAATAAAGTTCATCCAGAGGACTAACTGATAATTTTAGTCTCGTATTCATAGATACATGGATGTCATCAACTAAAGCACTTGTTCAACTGCTGAGGGAAAAGGATAGGTTGCAGAACTTGCTGGTATTGACCTTTGATTGTGATTCTTCACCTTGGACCACAGTTTCCATGCAATAGTTTGAATTAGTAAGAAGTCAAGAACCTTAAGAAATGGGGATTGTTGTAATATGCTTTGAGTGATTCATCTATGATGACAATTATATTGGCTGAAAAGATTGATGCAAGTACCATTGCATTTGTCAGTAATTAATGATAGATAAGAGCAAAGGGCACTTGTATGTTGCCTCCTCTTCTTTTATTTTCCCTCCTCTTTTGCGGCAGCCATTAGGTGAAACAGTAGTTGCGTACATCTCTAATACAAACTCCTCTAATTCCTGTGGGTCTTATTGCCACCTCTAGTTTGACTCTTTGTTCCCTCATATTTTCTCCTTGCAGTAGATAAATCTTCAGATTGTTCTCTAATGGCATACCTCTCTTGAAAAATGTTAATTGATAGATTAATCAACTGTATGTATCTTTGTACATCCATATATCTAGGTGCATATAGGCATATGTCCATGGGCAAAATATATGAGAAGCATGGTAACACTGGTAAAGATGAATTTATAATAGTATTATAAAGTGCAAGGGGGAACTGACAGGGTCTTATTTCCTTCGAGTTCATTGGTCATTCTTTCATCCAGTGATTATCAAGAATGAGGAGCATTAGTGGATGCATGCTGCATGTCCAGCCCATTGTTCCTTCAATGGTTTCTGTCGCATTAATATGCCTTTTCACTCTTTGAATTCTAAAAATATGGAGTCTTCGGGATCCCTGCTGGCATAATGTCAAAAACACATAATATTTCAAAATCTATAGAGCATCCAAAAATGCATGGATAAGAATATAAACAAAGTTTTAAATCTCACGAGGTGTCTCATCCTATCCTAACACTTAGGATAGAAGATGTTTCAACCTCTACTGATTGAGATATCAACGTGTTCCAATGTCGTATGCAACATCCTGCCGGAACCTAAATCCCTAAATATAAGATCACTGTTCTAAAACCAGTTTGAATCGTATAGAATAAAGTGAATTAACATTTAGGCTGATGTGGCTGATCCAATGCCATTAGAGAACCATGAAGGAAGGAAACTGACAGAGCCCCCTTCGGCCTCAGCTCCCAACATCCATCCACGGCATTGTTCTCATAATGAAGAAAGAGAATAAGAGGGAGAAAGGGTCACGTTATGTACGTGGATTTCCCAAGGGCCATCTTTGTCATTAATGTCCGATCGAGTCAATGGACTGAAGCCTTTAATGGTGCAGAAATGGTCATAATGGCTTGAAGAGCATTTAATGGAATAAAATATCACGGACATCTCGCCTCGGCTCTCTTTCTCAACCTCCGAGGCCAACCTCCGATACCAACCGTCGAGACCAAACCCCCGAGGCCAACCTTCGAGGCCAACCTCCGAGGCCAACCCTCTGAGGCATTAGCCTCGGACCTCATCCGCTTGCTCCAAGAACATCCAAAGGCATGAACGGTGCCACACAAGCACTCTATAATCAATGCTCTACGAGGGACAGTTGGCTTCAACTTAACATCATTTTCCCTCCAACGGCTGTACCTTGGGACCCACATGACTAACTTTATCACCCATCACTGTCTGCGCAGGACAACCAAAAAGGTGGCGTAGGGGACACGTCTGGCAAGCGCCGTAACGATCGGCTACGCCTTGCAGCCACCAACTCTGACAGGACACGGCCTGCAGCTTGACACGTCACATGGAGGTAAGCTCCACTGTACTGCCATCAATTAATGCTCTGACAAGTGATCACGCCCCAAGCCCATAGACTCCAGGCATCTATAAAAAGGGTAAGAGGGACCCTAACCAGGTAAGACCAAGTAACTGAGAACTCACTACACTCTTAACGCTCATTCTTGCCCACAGAGAGCACGGCTCTAAGCCTCTCCCTTCTTTCCTCTTTCGAGCTTCCTCAAGCTCATGGCTGTTGCCCAGAGCACTGACTTGAGCATCGGAGGGTCCTCGCCGGAATCTCCGGCCCTCGGGACTTGTTTGCAAGCCCGCAGGCGTGAGGAGCTCGCCGAAGGATCCCGGGCTTGCTGAAGGAGGCGACCGGACGTTCGCGGACGCTTGAGGCCGGTGATTTGGCATCAACAGATTGGCGCGCTAGGTAGGAGGAGGGTCAGCGATGCTGGTTTACAGATCCTCATCCCTTTTTCATCAAAATGGTGGATCGTGAAGAGGGTGATGACAAGAATCCGGAAGCTTTCACCAGTAACGCTGGGGGGCACCCTCAACAAGCTGAGCAATAAGATGCTAGTTCTCTGTTCCACCATCACCACCAGTTCGTGCCATTCAAGCAAAACACCGTGCCACCCTCACCCTGAAGATCCAAGCATTAACGGCAGTTGTTCAAAGGCTATGGGAGCGATATTTCATGACCGCGTGGCAACAAGCTCAGGAGCAAAAGCAACCTCAAACTCAAGCTCAACGGCAATTTAAGGCTCAGGCTCGTTAGCCAGCAAGAGCGCCACTCCTTGCCACCCAAATCCTAACTCCTAGTCACCTCAAGTATTTATGGGCATTTTTATTTCTGGCAGTGATAAGCTAAGACATGTTGATGCTATTAATGCAAGGTGAGAGATGAGGACGAAGGGCTTTGACTGTTGACTCTATCTACCCCCTCTCTCTTTTCTCTATTGCACCCAGAGCCAATCCGAGCCCAAGACCTCCTGCGGATTCCATTCCAGTTGTCCTTGGATTTCACCACTGGTACCCTCCGCCTTCAATCAACATAGTTATTTAGGGGGCAGGTCGTCAACTCAGCAGAAGGAGAGAAAAACCGTGGAAGCTAGAGGGCCCCTTGCCTTGAACCAATGTGGAGGCCGCCCGAATCCTGATAACTCCGAGCAACATCCTCTCCTAATCGTCCGACTTCAGCGGACTCTCCAGGCCGCTCGTCTTCAACAACCACTGGCTGCTCGGGCTTCCCTCGGCGACCTTTGGCTCCCAAATTCGACTCTGACTCTCGTCCGTGGCTTCGCTTCAGCGTCCCCGGCTATGGATCCTATCTCTCTTTTTACTGCACCCCAAAGATGAGTCCCCAGCTTCATTTCGGAGAGGAGCTGGTCATCAACCAACTCCAGGCTCCGTCCCAACTTGATTCCCTGGGGGCAGACCACTAACGGACGGAAGTGCTCAAATCCGCAGAAGAAAAACAGGGGTGCTACAAGAGCTAAGTACGCTGCACTTAAGACAGTCTTCTTTCATTGATACTTAAAAATATCATGCAGGAAGATCAACCTTGCATCAGCATTCAAGACCAATGTACCATTGGCATCGAAGACCGGTGTACCATCGGATCCAAAAAGCCCGACTTCGGTCGGCACTCAAAGCCCGATGTACCATCGGCACTAAAGCCCGAGGCCAGCTCGGCACAAAAGGCACCTGACGACTCTCAACTCTCAGGTCACCCTTCGGGGTTAACAAGGCACCTAACGACTCTCAACTCTCACGTCACCCTCCGGATTAAAAAGGCACCTGACGACTCTCAACTCTCAGGTTACCCTCCGGGATTAAAAAAGCACCTGACGACTCTCAACTCTCAGGTCACCCTTCGGGGTTCAAAAGGCTCTCAACGGCCTCAACTTTGCCTCAGGGGCTTCGTCACAGCCTCAACGGCTTCATTTCAGCCTCAGCGGCTTCAACTCTGTATTAGCGGCCAATGGCCAATCGGATAATACCTTCATTTAAATTGTACACTTGCAACATATTGCTAGTTACTTTCAGCCATCAAGAAGCCCCAAGACAGCTCACAGCTAGAGAGGCCAACTCCTCAGCTCATAGTTGATGGGCACCCACCTCTAAACTTCTTGCCAAAAGTAAAGAGCCCCTCCAAGCTCACCAACAAATGCCACAAACGTGGAGCCTCCCAAAACGAAGCAGAAGGAGACAAATTCCTCCAACAAAAAGCTAAGTACACTACAAGAAAAAATTTCTTTTCATTAGTATCTAAATGCATTATGGGAAAACCAACCATTCAAAAGGCTCTCGATGGTCCTGTGATCAAAAGGTCATCCCCGGGCCGGCCGCGAAACCCCGTGGCGGTTCAAGACCTATGATTCCAGCGACCTCGGTCACCCCTCGGGCCGGCCACGAAACCCCGAGGTGGTTCCGGAGTAGCTCGACGGTATGGCGGCTAACGGATACCACTCGACCTGGCTAGCATACGCCCCAAGTCGGTTCAAATCCCTAACAGCCCGTACCCGCTCGAGTCACCTCCCGGACCAGCACACAGACATCCGAGACAATTTTATTTCAGCCCTTGCGGCTCTATTTCCGCTTCGGCAATTTTATTTCAGCCTCAACGGCTTATCTCTGCCTCCGCAACATTATTGCAGCCTCAACGGCTTATCTCTGCCTTCGTAGTATTATTGCAGTCTCAACGGCTCCCTCTATCTCAGGAGCATCATTGCGGCTTCATTGGCTCTCTGTCTCAACAGCATGTGAACGAGACCCACATCCAAACTTCATATCAAAAGTTAAAGACCCCAAAGTCAGGTGGAGATCAGCCACTTGGGAGATGAGGCCCCTTTCGCCTTGCTGGAGTGGGCCGCTTCGTCTCAGGAGCGAGGGGACATCTGATGTGGCTGATCCAGCACCGTTAGAGAACCGTGAAGGAAGAAAACTGATAGAGCCCCCTTCGGCCTCAGCTCCCAACATCCATCCACGGCATTGCTCTCATAATGAAGAAAGAGAATAAGAGGGAGAATGGGTCATGTTATGTGCGTGGGTTTCCCAAGGGCCACCTTTCGTCATTAATGTCCGGTCGAGTCAATGGGCTGGAGCCTTTAATAGTGCAGAAATGGTCATAATAGCTTGAAGAGCATTTAATGGAATAAAGTGTCACGGACATCTCGCCTCGGCTCTCCTTCTCAACCTCCGAGGCCAACCTCCGAGGCAAGGCCAACCTCCGATGCCAACTTTCAAGGCAAACCTCCGAGGCCAACCTCCGAGGCCAAACCCCCAGGCCAACCTCCGATGCCAACTTCCGATGCTAACCTCCGAGGCAAACCTCCAAGGCGAGGCAAACCTCCCAAGGTAAACCTCCAAGCCAACCTCCGAGGCCAAACCTTCGAGGCATTTATCATCCGCTTGCTTTAAGGCATTTATTGCCTTATTCTCTCCCTATATAAAGGCATTTATGGTTGCCACATTGCTCCTCTCGGTCTCAACTCTTGCTTAGCCTCGGACCTGCAACTGCCAAGCTCCCTTCGGCGGTGAAGTGCCATGCAAGTGTTCACCCTAGGTATTTTCTGAAGCTCATCCAAGGGCATGAACGGTGCTACACAAGCACTCTATAATCAATGCTCTACGAGGGACAGTTGGCTTCAACTCAACATCATTTTTCCCTCCCCCAACGGCTGTACCTTAGGACCCACACGACTAACTTTATCATCCATCACTGTCTGTGCAGGACAACCAAAAAGGTAATGTAGGGGACACGTCTGGCAAGCACCGTAACGATCGGCCATACCTTGCAGCCACCAACTCTGACAGGACATGGCCTGCAGCTTGACACGTCACATGGAGGTAAGCTCCACTGTACTGCCATCAATTAATGCTCTGACAAGTGATCACACCTTAAGTCCATAGACTTCAGGCATCTATAAAAAGGGTAAGAGGGATCCTGACCAGATAAGACCAAATAACTGAGAACTCACTACACTCTTAACGCTCATTCTTGCCCATAGAGAGCAGAGTCTTCTCTTTCGAGCTTTCTCAAGCTCACGGTCGTTGTTGCCCAGAGCACTGACTTAAGCGTCGGAGGGTCCTCGCCAGAATCTTTGGCCTCGAAACTTGTTTGCAGGCTCGCAGGTGTGAGAAGCTCGTCGAAGGATCTCGGGCTCACTAGAGAGGCGATCGAATGTTTGCAAACGCTCGAAGCCGGTGATCTGGCGTCAACATAGGCGATGATAGAGAAATATGTGATAAAGAGGCAGATAGCATAGTAACTACCTGGAACACGCCAAGTTTTTGATTATAGTCTGATTCCGGCAATGTCAATGAAGTGGTCGACGTAATTTTTGATTTGGCGGCACCAGCCGCCAACCCCTATGTTCCCAAGCTCCAGCCTTTCCACCAGAACACAAACCACCATTGCAAGACCCTACCGGCACAAGAGCATCCGGACTCGGTTTCGTGTAATCGAAATTTAAATGCTCCGCCATTCGGAGCGGCTCCTCGACAACTCCGGCTATTAACATGCTCCCAAATAAGAACGCTCCCATCAAAAGCCCAAACAGCACCAAAAAAGACATAGAAAGTCCAGAAGCACCCCCAAGCCAACCTCGCCGCCAACTTTCCCGCCCCCTGCTGGCTCCCGAGATTCTCGAACAAAAAGGGTCTAACTTTCTTCATTAAACGCTCCCATACCCTCGAAGCCCTCTCTTTTATCCCATGTCTCGTTTGTCTTAGGGTGCCAATTGGATTGGTAAGAAAGATCAATGCAGCAACCAAGTGGGAAATATAATGGAAGCAATCAGTAGACTAAGTTGAAAACCCACAGCTTTGATCACAAATCCGGCAACGAATACGAGGATCCCTGCGGCGGATATCCAGCGTCGACTGGAGTCGATTCTATAGCATGGGCACCGCTCGTCGCCGAGGATCCGAGAGAAATCTCCGGGCTCTTGTCTCTTGCCGTGCTAATTCGATCCGAAGTAAGGGTAGTAAGGGTAGAGATCGAATCCTCCAGCTTCTCCCAGGTCTCCTGGCTTTTAACACGAGGAGGATCTTGGTCCGGTTTCCTCTGAGGCTGGTGATGCCGGAGGGGGGGATCGGAGCTGGAGGAGTCCTTGGGCCCGCAGCGTGGATCAGCCAGGACGGCGGACGACGGCGGCGGCGGAGGGCATCTAGGGGAGGGATGTGGGTCGCGTCTCCTGGGCGGTTGGCGGTGGATTCAGGTGAGGTAGTGGAGGCGTGTGGAGGGTTTCTTCGGGAGGGAAGGAGTAGACGGAGCGAGGAGAGAGAATAGGAGGAATAAGGAGGTGGGAATAAAGGCGCCGCCGTTCGTCGGACCAGCTCTCTTCTTTTTTTTTTTTTTTAAATAGAGCAGGCTTATAAAACAAATACCAACATGATAACTTCAACGCATAATGTAAAAATTTACCTTATCCCACTCTATTTCAGATAGAAATCCTTCAACTTTTATATAAAAAAAATCAAAAATATTTTTACGTATGAACAAAATGAGGATGATATATATATATATATATATGCTTCACACTATTGATTCATATCTTATTCTTATATATTTTATATGTATAAATTTATTCTTATAATTTTTATTAAAAATTTATATATGTGTGTATTTTTGCCTACGTGTATTTTACATTAGGAGAAGGAAGAGGATGGATATTTATCTTTTTTTTTCATGAGGTGAGAATTTATGTTTTTTATGAGGCAAGAATGAAAATAAAAAAACTCTCTATTTACGGGAATAGATCAGGAATAAATTATTTTTTAAATAAGAATAGAGATAGTCTTTCATCTTTCATCTTTAATCGAAGATCCTGACTATCATCGCCACAATTAGAAAGTGATAGAGATTAGAAAAAAAATGATTGTAGTATAAATTTAGTTTATGAAGTAGTGGATGTTAGGTTGAATTGAAAATCTATTACTTGGGTTACCATCCGAAACACATGTTTGTACGATAATTAAGGATATTCTTTTTTAAGTGCTCAAAACTTTATGATGACGCTTGATCACTAGTCTTGAACGTCGAAATAAGAGAGCTGCTTAATCCACGGTCCCATGCCTGATCGGATGGCCTGCAAAAAGTTTCAAGACCGGAAAAGTGCTCCGATGGAGACCCTCCGACGCTCAAGTGAGTAACCGGGGTCACAGTCGAGGGAGAGCTCAGACGAGCTCGAGGGAGAAAAAATGAGTCCTCGGAAAGAGGGTAGTCCCTTTCTGAGTATCAGGGTAGCGAGCATATGAGTTTTCGTACCTTGTTCCTGAATGACTTACCCTTTTATAGGGGGTTGACATCTGCACAACCACATGGGGTTCCGTAAGAAAGGAATGTTCGCGGGATTTATGGGGTTGCGTGAACTCGGACTGGTTGATGGGTCCTGTCCCATCGAAGAGAGAAAACGGCGGTTGGTGAGCTATATCCCATCAGTCAGTGGGGCTGACAGGTAGTTAGGTACAGTCCCATCAGTGGCATGACCTATGGGTAGTTGGGCCTGGGGATGCCAGGCGACACGGGTCAGAAGGACAGCGGCGTGGACAGCCAGGACCATTATGGGGCCGACTTGAGATAGCCTTGACCCTCGGAGGGCGCCGAGGCTGAGCAGGGCCGACTCGGCTGACCTGAAGATGCCAGAGCGGGGCCGACCAGGGAAGGTCGGGGCCGATTCGACCGACTCGGAGATGCCGGGACAGAGCGGGGCCGACCAGGGAAGGTCGGGGCTGACTCGGTCGACTCGGAGATGCCGAGGTCGAGCGGGGCCGACCAGGGAAGGTCGGGGCCAACTTGGCCGACTCGGAGATGCCGAGGCCGAGCGGGGCCGACCAGGAAGGTCGGGGCCGACTTAGAGATGCCGGGGCCGAGCGGGGCCAACCAGGGAAGGTCGGGGCCAACTTGGCCGACTCAGAGATGCCGAGCGAGGCCGACTAGGGAAGGTCGGGGCCGACTTGGCCATCTTGGAGATGCTGGGGCCGAGTGGGGCCGACCAGGGAAGGTCGGGGCCGACTTGGCCGTCTTGGAGATGTTGGGGCCGAGTGGGGCCGACCAGGGAAGGTCGGGGCCGACTTGGCCGTCTTGGAGATGTTGGGGCCGAGTGGGGCCGACCAGTGAAGGTCGGGGCTGACTTGGCCGACTCGGAGATGCCGGGGCCGAGCGGGGCTGACCAGGGAAGGTCGGGGCCGACTTGGCTGACTCGGAGATGCCGGGGCTGAGCGGGGCCGACCAGGGAAGGTCAGGGCCGACTTGGCCGACTCGGAGATGCCGGGGCCGAGCGGGGCCGACCAAGGAAGGTCGGGGCCGACTTGACCATCTTGGAGATGCCGGGGCGGAGCCGCCTTAAGATTTTAATTTTGCCATAATTGCTCTCGTGGCTACGTCAGCCACATCAGATGCCCCCCGCCCCTGAGCATGAAGGGCCACGCGCCCGCTACCCTTTGGGCGAGAGGGGCGCAAAAATTCAAAAAATGATTGCTCTTTAGTGCGCTTTTAATAGCTTGGTGAGCTGGCGCATCGTCCCGAGGCAGTGTCGCTTCGAAAATCTTCCACAATCATGCGGTAGGTGGGAGCTGACGCTAGCGTCGGACGTCTCGAAGAGGAAGCCTATTGGGGGAATGGAAAAAGGTAAAGGTTATCATTGCTTCTCCATTTTCTATACCCTGCGATTGGTCGGGGATCGTGCTCCTTGGGGCGAATCGAGGCGGCATATCTCGGGCGCAGGCGAGATTTCCGACGGACAGCTCGTGGCGCAATAGGAGAGCGCCACATGGCGGGGCCTCGATTATCGTCGTTCGAAGATGGGGGTATAAAAGCGCCCCAAGGGCCTGAGGAAAGCTTTTACATTGCCATTGTTTTCTTCCAGCTTTCCTTCTTCTGAGTTCTTCTGCGACTTAAGCCCTTTTGTCTTCAAATTCCCTTTGATTTCCAAGTTAGTTTCATCTTTCATTTTCATCCATGAACCGTCGTGCCATTAGGGAGAGTAAGAGGCATGTAGTTGAATCTTCCCATTCTGATAGTGAAGATCAAACCTCCTTAGCCCGTCAGGTTCCTTGTCCAGTGGGCAGAATCATCATCCGCGATCGACCAACAGTGACCGGGCCTCCGTCCATCCCATCCTCCCCTGTTAGGGCAATTATTGTGTCCTCCCGCCATCCGAGACAACCTCCGGCGATGAGTTCCGATCCAGCAGGTCCGTCCGGAGTGGCTTCAACCGTGACCCCCGAAGACGTAGAGGCTATTAGGGCTAAGTACATGGTCCCCAGCTTCATCACCTGTCCGCACCGGGGCCCAAAGATAGAGTGACCTCCGCCTACCCTGGTCGGGTCGCTCTATACGAGGAGTTCTTCCGGTGTGGACTACGCCTTCATTTCCACCCTTTTATCCTAACCTTTTAGATATGTTTAGATTAGCACCGGCGCAGTTGACTCCAAATTTGATTCGGATCATCTGCGCCTTTGTCATTCTTTGCTACTTTCAGGAGGCTCGGCCAGGGTTGTCATTGTTTCGGGCTTTCTACAAGCTCCGCCGCCAAGGTGAGAGGGGCCTGGTGGGCTTTCACCGCCAAGACGGGTAGGACCTTCCCTTAGGTCTCCCATCCAAAATTAGGGGATGGAAACCCCGCTTCCTTTTTGCCCATGTCGAGGGGGTGAGGGCCGATTGGATGGAGCTGGACACCAGCTCCAATGATAATGCCACCATGGGGGAGAGAGATAGGGAACTCTTCACCCAATTGTCAAACTGCCAAATCCCTGGTTACAAGGAACTCCTATCCGAGGAGAACCTGGTAGAAGCCGAGTTGGCCCCGGCGGTTGGTGAGCACGACGTCCGATTCCTTCTGTCTCGACCAGAAAATTGCTATACGCTGTTGCTAACGCTCCTTGTTTTTTAATGCAGCGATGAAGTTTTCTGCCAGTGCGTTCGAAGCCGCCTTGAAACAAAAGAGGCCGGCGACTGGGGAAGCATCAAGGCCGGAGAAGAAGGCTCGAAGAGGGAAGCGGACTGGGCCGACCCAAGCCGCTGGAGTCCCCAAGGCTCCAATACCTGCGGAGAAGCCGGCCGAGGAAGCGCCGGTTGGAGGAGTGGTCCCGGGGCCAGCCGAGACCGGAGTAGAAGAGGGAGAGATCCCGGTCACTACTGAAGCAGCCGTGGTGATCCTGGATCTTGAAGAGGAAGTCCCTGCTGCCGCTGATGCGCCCGAGGCGGGGCAGGTGATAGTCGCTGTCAGCCCTCCGGCTACCGCCGAGCCGGAGACGGAGAGGGCTCCCCCAACTACCGAAGAGAGGGAGCCAATCGCCAAAAAATCCAATGCTGGGGCAGAGGCGACCAGGGAGCAGAGGGATGGGCTGGAGAGCTCATCCCAATGGTTGGTGTGCCACCTGACTCGTCCTCGGGTTGAGGGCCCGCAGGAGGGGCTGGCGCGGCCGGCGCCTAGGCTCAACTCAATGACGGACGCCGGGGAAGTCGTCCGTCTTCTGTCGAGAGTTCGAACTGCCGAGTCCGAGGAGGAGACGCGGGGATTGAGCCACTCCGTACTTCTGGATATGGTGATGGTTGCCATTGTCCAGGTAATCTTCTGAGTTCTCTCTATTTCCGACGTGCCTTTTGATGCTCCAATCTTTTGTGGTTAACATGTTCCCCTTGCTGCATATGGCCAACGGCGCATCGGCCTTCGTAAGGCGGTGGTCCACTCTTCGGACGCGCTCACAAAGGCTATGGCGCGGGCCGACAGGTACAAGAAGGAGAGCATGGTGCAGTTCTAGAGCCTTGCTCGACTTCATCAGGAGGCCAAGGCCCAGGAGGAGAACCTGGGCGACCGAATAAGGGAGGCGAAATGCCGGGCCGAAGCCGAGAGTGGCCGGGCATCCGCAGCCGAGGCCAAATTGGAGCTGGTCTCGGATCGGCTGAAGGCCGCCGCGGCACAGAATGAAGAGCTGGTCCACCAGCTTCAATGCGCCGAGGAGGAGGCCAGGCGGCGCGAAACGAGGCTCGGGCTGCTGTGGAGAGAGCAGCCGCCGCAGAGAAGGCATCGGTTGAGGCGGGCCACGAGAAGGCTGGGACTGTGGCCTACGCAGATGAGGCCAACGCACAAGCCGAAGAAGCCGAGGACCGAGCCAGGGAGGCCGGGGCGCAAGCCCAGAAGGCCAAGGCTAGGGCACAGCAAGCTAAGGCCGAGGCAGGGCAAGTCGTCTGCAACTATAAGGCCTCATCGGAGTTCGCAAAGGAAGTCCTTGAGGCCAGCCTCGATGCTTACGTCAAGGGCTTCGCGATGTGCAAGGTCAAAGTGTCTGTGACCCTCAAGATCGACAGCTCTGAGCTTGAGGAAATCCAGCCCGGGGAGTCCGACGAGGGGCCAACGGAGGAGGAGGATGAGGAGAAGCCTGGTCCGGGCGAACCCTGAGGTCCTGTCGTTTGTTTTTCTTTTTCCTTCATTTTTGTAATCGCCTCAGGCCAAATTTTGTACTTCATTTCCATTGTTAATGAAGAAGAGCTTTTTGCAAAAATTCCTTTGTGTTTTGCCTCGTTTGTTCCTTCTTTCCTTTGGGAAGAATGCTTTATTGTGCGACTAACGATAAGACGGACCCCGTACCTATTGGTGAGAAGGGACCTTTCTTTTGGGATGTACCCTAACTATGAGTGTTGCGCATGTTGATAATGCCATGGCCGAACCGTTGTATTAGGTTGGCCAATGTTGAGATTCGTCTTCGAGGTGTAAGCCGGCCGCGTAGGAGGTTGTCTGCGTTCGAATATTCTAAGGACTTAGAGTGACCGAGGGCAACTTAGCGTCGAGATCGGCTTGAAAACGCCGGGGGCCGAGTGGGGCTTGACCGGGGAAGTTCTGGGCCGATTCGGCTTGACCTTGGAGATGTCGAGGCCGAGTGGGCCGACCAGGGGTGGTCGGGGCCGACTCGGCAGACTTGGAGACCGTGAGGATCGGCGAGCTCTTTTAGAACCTCCTCAGAGGTTTGTGTGCCGCTCGAGGGGTGACTCGATGGGTACGGAGCCTTTAGGGTCTTAACCGTCTCGAGGGCACATTCGTGCCAGAGCCGAGTGGTGTCCCATAGGCTGTAATGTCAGCGAGCTCCTTTAGAACCACCTCGGGGTTTATGTGCCGCCCGAGGGGCGACTCGACCGGGTATGAAGCTATTAGGGACTTGAACCGACTCGGAGGCATCTCCTAGCCGGACCGAGTGGTGTCCCATTAGCCGCGATGCTGGTGAGCTCCTTTTGAACTGCCTCAGGGGTTTGTGTGCCGTTCGAGGGGCGACTCAATTAGGTACGGAGCTGTTAGGGACTTGAACCGACTCGGGCCGTGCATCTCCTAGCCGGACCGAGTGGTGTTCCATTAGCTGCGATGCCGGTGAGCTCCTTTTGAACTGCTCGAGGGTTTGTGTGCCGCCCTAGGGATGACTCGACCGGTACGAAGCTGTTAGGGACTTGAACCGACTTGGGAGCATCTCCTAGCGGACCGAGTGGTGTCCCGTTAGCCACGATACTAGTGAGCTCCTTTTGAACCGCCTCGGGGGTTTGTGTGCCGCCAGAGGGTGACTCGATCGAGTACGGAGCTGTTAGGGACTTGAACCGACTCGGGGGCGTCTCCTAGCCGGACCGAGTGGTGTCTCATTAGCTGGATGCCGGTGAGCTCCTTTTGAACCACCTCGGGGGTTTGTGTGCCGCTCGAGGGGTGACTCAACCGGGTACAGAGCTGTTAGGGACTTGAACTGACTTGGGGGCATCTCCTAGCCGGACCAAGTGGTGTCCCATTAGCCGCGATGCCGGTGAGCTCCTTTTGAACTGCCTCGAAGGTTTGTGTGCCACCCGAGGGGCGATTCGACTGGGTACGGAGCTGTTAGGGACTTGAACCGACTCGGGAGCATCTCCTAGCCGGACCGAGTGGTGTCCCATTAGCCGCGATGCCGGTGAGCTCCTTTAGCGAGATCTGGTCCTTGAATGCAAGGAAGAGCAGGCTGTGGTGTTGGAAGGGACCCTTTTATTGCTCGTATTCTGAGGGATACATCATTGATAATATCGGCGGAGATTATCCGCGTTCTAGGTACACGGAATGGGTTGTCCGTTGAGCTCTTCTGGTCTGTATGCCCTCCGGTGGAGTGTCTCGGTGATACGGTAAGGACCCTCCAGTTGGGGGACAGTTTGCCCCCCTTCGTAGGCTTAGATACCTCAGCCTTTCTTAAAACTAGATCTCCGTGGTGAAAGACCTTGGGACGAACTCGGGCGTTGTAGTATTTAGCTGCCCACTGACGGAAAGTTGCCATACGCAGCCTTGCCCGGTCATGTGCTTCGTCAATAAAGTTCAGGTTGGCTCATATCAATGTGGAATTGTCTTCCTCGTTAAAGGACTCCACGCGTGGACTGGGCAGTCCGATCTCAACAGGATGACTGCTTCGGATCCGAAGACGAGACTGAAAGGAGTCTCACCGTCGGGGCTCTGGGGGTCATGTGGTAAGCCCATATCATGCTGAGGAGCTCCTCCACCCATCGACCCTTTGATCCATCTAGCCGAGTCCTGAGCCCTCTGAGAATGGTACGGTTCATGACCTCGGCCTCCCCGTTGGTCTGGGGGTGGTAGGCCGTTGTCCGTGACGAGGGTGTGTGGTAGGCCAAAGCGGCATAATTGACTTCCAAAAGAAGGCTTTGATTTTACTCTTGGTGATCTTAGCCAGCGCCTGACCTCGACCCACTTGGTGAAATAGTCGATGGCTACTAGCAAGAATCTCCGCTATCCCAAGGCTAGGGGGAATGGCCCAAGGATGTCCATTCCCTACTGGGCGAAGAGCTAGGGGGCTGAGAGTGGGTTGAGCAGGGTAGACGGTTGATGTTGGATGTGTGCGTGGCGCTGGCAACCATCGCACTTCTGAACTAGTTTGGCGGCGTCCTCCCTCATGGTAAGCCAGAAGTATCTCTACCGAAGGGCCTTCTGGGCCAGGGACCTGCCCCCCAGGTGATTTCCGTAGATGCCTTCATGGATTTCTCTAAGGATATAGTCGGCATTGGCAGGTTCTACACATCTAAGCAGGGGGTAGGAGAATGACCTCCTGTATAGATGTCTGTCTAGGAGGACGAATTTGGAAGCCCTCCACTTGAGCAGCTTGGCTTCATTGCGGTCATCAGGGAGGGTGCCGTTAGTGAGATAGCGGACGTAGGCATCCATCCATATAGGCTCTTGGGTGAGCGGGAGGACTTCCTCGCCATATTCTATGTTGGGCCTTTCTAGGTACTCAATGTAGGCGTCTCTTGCGATGCCGTCGACGGTGGTAGCCAGGCGGGAAAGAATGTCGGCCTTGGCATTCTCACTCCGGGGAATGTAATTGATGCTGAATAAGCTAACGAAGAGACCAAGAGTCGAACCTTGTCCAGGTATTGAGTCATAGCAGGGTCATGTGCCTCATACTCCCCATTGATTTATCCGGAGATGAGTTGCGAGTCGGTGAAAGCTCTGAGACGCCTTATCCTAAATTCTTGGGCTAGCCTTAATTCTGCCAGCAGCACCTCGTACTCAGCTTGGTTATTGGTGGCTTTGAATAGAAACCGCAGGACGCATTCTGCTTTCTCTCCACCCGGTCTGGTGAGAATCAGACTGGCACCGCTTCCCTGAGAGTTTGACGTGTCGTCTACATGGAAGATCCAGGTTTATCCATCATCGTTCGGCTCAGGCTCGTGCCACTCCACGGAAACCTCCCTGGTTTCCTTATCTATCCAAGTGCACTCGATTAGGAAATCGGCCAAGACTTGGGACTTCAAGGCCAGCTGTGCTTGGAAGGAGAGGTCAAACTATCCTAGCTTGATGGCCCACTTGGCGAGTCGGCCTAAGGTGTCTGGATGAGCCAGGATGGCTCGGAGGGGCTGATCCGTGAGCACCACAATGGGATGGGCTTGAAAATAAGGGCGGAGACGCCGAGTGGAGAAGATCAAAGCGAAGAGGATTTTTTCTATCTTGGAGTACCTGACTTCTGCATCGTGAAGTACCTTGCTCACGTAATAAATGGGCCTCTGGGTTCGATCAGCGTCGAGACGCACCAAGACTGAGCTAACGGCCTCCAAAGAAGCAGCTAGGTAGAGGAAGAGACTATCCCGTCCCTTGGTTTGGATAGGAGAGGAGGAGAAGACAGAAACGCCTTCAGGCCATCGAAGGCTTTTTGGCAGTCGTCCGTCCACTCGAAGCTGTTTACTTTCCGCAGGGCCTTGAAGAAGGGTGATGCGTGCCGTAGCGCAACGATTAAAACACCTTAATTTCACTAATAGAATAGTGAGAGTAAGGGATCGATTGAATTGGAAGAGGAGAAGAATCGAGAAAAAAGAAGGAAATTTCGGCTGAGAAGACGATGAAATCGGCAATGGGTTTGCCGACTTTGCTTTGAGATGCATGCTGAAACGGATAAATCAATATAAAATCAATTCTGGGCTCATCTTAAATCCGATTTGAGTGTTGTTTGCATCTTTAAATTTCTAAAATTGAGCTCTTTAAATCGATAAGGTTTTACCTAAAATATTATATAAAATATTAAAATATTAAATAATAATATGTACGTTGAATTATTAATTAATAGGTTTAGTGATAATTATTTATGCGTTTATCACTCCCCCCAACTTGAATCTTACTCATCCGAGCAAATAAGAATTTAGAAATATGTACCAAGCTAGTCCAAGAATTGATAGTTATCTTATAGTTCTTCTTAAAAATTTCTGGTTAGATAATAAGGGAGGTACTTCATTGGATTATTAAGTTTACCCATTTAGTGATAAAGTGTAGTCCATAAGAATTTATAGAATTCTTCCTTCACCAACTTTCCACTTTTCTGATTAAATCTTCTAACTTAATTTGGGTTGGGTGTAATATCTTTTGTACTTTGGTTCCCTTATTTATTTATTTATATGTAAAGTCAGTGCAATGTCCAACCCCTTGCTTTCTAATTAACCCTTGTAGCGAGCTTTAGGCCAATGGCTCCCAAACAATTGGTTTTAAGGGCATTAGGTGTAAAACACCCCTCGGACTTACTGACTCGAGTCAAAAAGGCTTTAGGTAGGACTGACTTTACTAGGTTCTTTTGCATTCTCACCTTTTTACGCGAACAACATCACTTTCTTAGGTGACAGGGCCCGGTTACTTAGTGAAAGATGCTAAGAACCTGATTTATTAACTTTAAGAGATTTTTTTTGAATGATATTTTCACCCATACCCTTATTAAGTAGATTGTACTATTAGGATCAGTGGTCAGGAGGGTCTGAAATTATTCTAAAAATTTTTCTGGGCTAAACCCTACCTTTTATTAGGTTTTCTTGATAATTTATTCCTCAGTATCTCAAAAATAATCTAACCATTAATTCATTAATAGACTGCTTGATTAACTTCAAATCGAGACAGAATTTGGTACACACATCTGATTATAGTTTTACTCGAGGATTTACTTATTCTTTTTTCTCCCCCCCCCCCCCCCAACTTAATTTCATTGTCCCTAATTGAAGAAAAATTAATTTCAAGGAAAGATACTACCTGTAGAGTATTTGAAGGTTGGACGTTTCATTGTTGCCCTCTTCTTTCAATCTACTTATGTTGCTCTTCTCTGGTCATACTAAAAGAAAGAAAGTTAAAAATAACTAATAAACTGGGTTACCTTCCAAAAGCGCTAAGTTTAAAGTCTTCAGCCAGACTGTGCTACTTATTATGATAGTGTTGGGTTCACAAGATCAATTGATTCAACAACTTCTCCATCATTAATTTCTTCTATATATGGTTTCAAACGTTGGCCATTTACTTTGAATGTATTTCCCTGCTTGGGGTCTTTAAGCTCTACAGCTCCATGGGAAAATACTTGAGTTACTATAAAAGGTCCATTCCATCGCGAACGAAGTTTTCCAGGGAAAAGATGTAATCTTGAATTGTAAAGCCATACTTTTTGATTTGGTTCAAAAGTTTTTCTATTAATAAATTTGTCATGATATGCTTTGGTTCGTTCTTTATAAATTTTTGAGCTCTCATATGCATCATTTCGTAGCTCTTCTAACTCATTCAATTAAAGTTTTCTATTAACACCTGCCTTTTTCATATCATAATTAAATTGCTTGATGGCCCAAAATGCACGATGTTCCAATTCTACAGGTAAATGGTAGGCTTTTCCAAATATGAGCCTGTAAGGAGACATTCCTATGGGAACTTTAAATGCAGTACGATAAGCCCATAATGCATCATCCAAACGTTCTGACCAATCTTTCCTATCAGGTCTCACTGTTTTCTCAAGGATATGTTTAATTTCTCTATTTGATATTTCAACTTGGCCACTAGTTTGGGGATGATAAGGTGTAGCTACCTTATGAGTAATTCCATATTTGTTCATTAATCCTTCAAAGTGTCTATTCGTGAAATGTGTACCCCCATCACTAATTATAGCCCTTGGGCATCCAAAACGACTAAGGATATTATGCTGAATAAACTTGATTACAACTTTATGGTCATTGGTTCGAGTTGCCATGGCTTCAATCCATTTTGACACATAATCAACTGCACTAGAATGTATTCGAATCCAAAAGAGGAAGGAAATGGGCCCATAAAATCAATACCCCATACATCAAAAATTTCTACAACCAAGATAGGGTTTAGGGGCATCATGTCTTTTCGAGAAATATTTCCTGTTTGTTGACATTGGAGACAATTACGGCCAAATTTATGGGCATCTTTAAAAAGAGTTGGCCAATAAAACCCACTTTGCAGTACCTTTGCTGCAGTTTTTTTCCACTAAAATGTCCTCCACAGGCAAGAGAATGACAGAAGTTAAGTATACTTTTGAATTCACTCTCGGGAACACATCGCCTAATCACCTGATCTGAACAGTACTTAAATAATTCAGGGTCTTCCCAAAAGTAATATTTGATTTGTGAGAAAAATCTATCTTTTTCTTGTTTTGTCCAGTGGGAAGGTACTTTTCCTGTTGCCAAATAATTCACAATGTGGCAAACCAGGGAAGACTGCTATGGGAAATTGAGAACAATTGCTCATCAGGAAACCTATCTCTGATTATTTCTTTATTGTATTCCACTGAGATCCTAGAGATATGATCTGCTACCATATTTTAGAACCCTTCTTATCTAAGATTTCTAGATCAAATTCTTGTAGTAGAAGGATCCATCTAATCAGTCTGGGTTTTGTATCCTTTTTTGATAAAAGATGCCTCAATGCTGCATGATCTGAATAAACTAAAACCTTAGACCCTAACAGATATGATCTAAACTTTTCTAGGGCAAACACAACTGCTAGTAATTCTTTTTCAGTGGTAGTATAGTTCATTTGTGCATCTGAAAGAGTTTTGCTAGCATAATAAATTACATGGGGTTCTCGATTGAGTTTCTGTCCTAGAACTGCCCCTACAGCATAATCAGAAGCATCACACATGATTTCAAAAGGTATGGTCCAATCTGGGGGCTTGATAATTGGTGCAGTGGTCAAAGCAGTTCGAAGGATGTTATAGGCTGTTAGACAATCTTCATCAAAATTAAAAGAACTATCCTTGGTCAACAAATTACACAATGGTCGAGAAATTTTACTGAAATCTTTGATGAAGCGTCTATAAAAACCAGCATGACCAAGGAAAGATCGTACTTGTTTAACTGAGGTTGGGGGTGGTAGATTTGAGATCAATTCAACCTTGGCTTTATCAACCTCAATACCTCGCTCTGAAACAATGTGTCCAAGCACAATTCCCTCACGAACCATAAAATGGCTCTTCTCCCAACTTAGGACTAAATTCATTTCCATACATCGTTTTAGTACCTTAGTCAAGTTCTCGAGGCAGCTATCAAATGACGCACCAAAAACTGAAAAATCATCCATAAATACTTCCAAAAATTGACCAATCATATCAGAAAATATGGCCAACATACATCGTTGAAAAGTGGCTGGTGCATTACAAAGACCAAACGGCATGCGTCTAAAGGCAAATGTTCCAAAGGGACAAGTGAAGGTGGTCTTTTCTTGATCTGCAGGAAATACTGGGACTTGATTGTATCCTGAATATCCATCTAAGAAACAAAAGAAACTTTGTCCCGCTAGTCGTTCTAGAATTTGATCGATAAAAGGCAAAGGAAAGTGGTCTTTCCTAGTCACGGCATTCAACTTTCGATAATCTATACACACTCTCCAACTAGTTGATGTGCGAGTAGGAATTGATTCGCCCTTTTCATTTTTAATCACGGTAATACCTGATTTTTTAGGTACTACTTGGATGGACTGACCCATTGGCTATCTGAAATTGGATAAATGATACCAGCATCAAGCCATTTTACTACTTCTTTCTTAACAACATCCCTCATGTTTGGATTTAGCCTTCGTTGCATGTCTCTATGTGGTTTGGCTTCAATTTCACTATGAATATGGTGCATGCAAACGGAAGGGTCAATTCCCTTAAGATCAGCTATTGTCCATCCAATTGCCTCTTTATGTTCTTTAAGTACATCTACCAATTTATCTTCCTGCTCAGAGGTTAGGGTAGATGCAATGATTACTGGAAGGGTGTCATTGGGTCCAAGGAATGAATATTTTAAGTCATCTGGAAGAGGTTTCAATTCTAATTGGGGTGGTTCTTCCAAGGATGGTATTAAAGGTTTGGTTTAGTTGGAAGTGGTTCATATTTTATAGTCCAAGGAGGGATGGTGTCGACTTAGGTGGTTCTAATAACATGTTTATCTCTTTGGTATACTCATCAATATCAAAGTCATCTATTCCAAAATGTGTAAGACATGTTTGTAAAGGATCCGAATCAAGCAAACTTTGGAATTTCTTATCTACTACTTCCTCTATCATGTTTACTTCATTTAAATCATACACAGGTGGTCCTTGGGAAGCATTAAAAATATTTAATCTCATCTTCTTGTTTCCAAAAGATACATCCATCACACCTGTTCTACAATTTATACATGCATTAGCGGTAGCTAGAAAAGGTCGTCCAAGGATGATGGGAATTTGGTTAGGATTACCGCTAGATTCCATATCCAACACAAGGAAGTCGACAGGAAAATAGAATTCATCTACCTTTACTAATACATCTTCCAATATTCCACGAGGTTCTTTGACTGATCTATCTGCCAATTGTAGTGTTACGTTGTGGGTTTTAACTCTCCAAATCCAAATAACTTCATACACTGAACTTGGGAGAAGGTTTACACTCGCACCCAAATCTAATAATGCTTTCTTGATTGTGAAGTTTCCTATGACACATGATATAATCGGGGTACCAGGATCTTTTAGTTTGGGTGGGGTTATTTGCTGAACAACTGAGCTAACTTGCTCAGTCAAATGATCTTTTTTGGTATTTGTGACTTGGCTTTCCGTTTTTGTGTGCATAGATCCTTCAAAAATTTGGCATAAGCTGGAACTTGCTTGATAGCATCGAGAAGAGGTAAGTTTATTTGGACTTGCTTAAATAACTCAAGCATCTCATTCATTTTTATATTCTTCTTATCTGAAGGCAAAGGAGATTCTAAAGCACTAGGGAATGGGGCTTTAGGTGTGATTGCTTGATCATTGAATTCCTTTTCTTCTTCATTTCTTCTTTTCTGGTTTAGCCACTTCTAATTTCTGGGTTGGTTCAGGTGGGTTCAATGTTTTTCCACTTCTGAGAGTCATGACTGATTTAGCATGTTCTGGGAATTTGTCAGGACTATTGGAACCTTCAGCCATGAATTGTCCTTTGGGTTATCGATAGGCTGACTAGGTAACTTACCCTCCTCCCTTCTACTGAATGCTGTGGCTAATTGACCTATCTGAGTTTCTAGTTTTGCAATAGATTGTGTGTGGGAGTGAAGGATTTGAGTATTCATTTCTAGCCCTTTCAATGCTTGTAACACTTTGTCTTCAAAAGTAGGATGATTATTCGGTGGAGGTTGTGGGATGTTTGGATATTGTGAATATGGCATGCTTCTAAAATTGGTTTCTTGATAATTAGGTCTGATCGATGAATTGTTACAGGTTGAGGTTTCCAAGAAAAATTTGGGTGATTTCGCCACCAGGATTGTAAGTATTTGCATATGGATCATTTCCTGTTCTAGGAGCTAATCGGGTTTGGGCTTGGTGGGCTTGCTCTTGAACAAGTTCAGGAAATTGGTATGCAGCTGGACATTCACCTATAGAATGGGTTGGACTCGAACAAATTATGCAGACCTCATGTAATTGAGTAGATGGGGAAGAGATGTTTCCAACTTGTAGAATCCGATCAAGTTTATGGGATAATTCATCTACCTTAGTATAGATATCGTAGAATGACCTATTTCATATATTTCACCTCTTTTAGGTCCTATGGGAGGGTCTCGACGAGCAACTGACATGTGATGTAATGAATTCTCACTCAATGTCTCAAAGAGTTGCCAAGCTTCATGTTCATTTTTTAACATAAATGTCCCACCACATGAAGCATCAACCATTTGCCGATGCTTTTCTGATAAACCATCATAAAAGCACTGAACCAGTTGCCATTTGGGTATGGCATGATGTGGACATTTTCTAATCAGTTCTTTGAATCTCTCCCATGTCTCATGGAACATTTCTCCATCTGTCTGAAAAAACTTGTTATGGCTTTTCTAATTTGATTCGTTTTTCCTATAGGAAAATATTTCTTAAGAAACTCTCTCTGAAGATGATCCCAAGTTGAAATTATAACAGTGTCTAATGAATTTAACCAATACTTGGCTTTATCTTTTAGGGAAAAAGGGAATAACTTAAGCCTAAGTGCATCATCGGAGAAATTTTGAATCTTGACAGTTGAGCAAATTTCCAAGAATTCATCTAAGTGTTTGTAGGGATCCTCATTTGTAAGTCCATAGAAAGATGGTAACATTTGGATTACACTTGACTTAATTTCGTATTGGACAGCCTCTACTGGAGGCACTTGAATGCAGGGAGAGTAGGTATACCTTGAAGGAGTGAAATACTCTTTTAACTGTCGTGGTTGATTATTTTCGTTATTAGGATCCATAATTCTGAGTCTGTTTGCTCTAATAGTTCTTTCTATCTCAGGATCTAAGGGTATAAGGTTGGGTTGCAACGATCGGCGACCAAGCATACACCCTACCAATGACTCTAAAGCAAACAATAATTCAGTTTTTTTATTATTATTATTATTATTATAGAAGAAAAAGAGGAGATTCTAAAGAAAATATTCTAAAAGATTCCTAAAACTAAGAGCAATGAATAATTTAATTAGGGTTTAATAATTCTTAGCAATCAAGTTAACAAAGATTAGACTCTCTACTCTAGGATCTAGACAGCTCTAACTTCCAAGACCGCCTTGGAGCCCTCCAAATCAAAAATTAGCTGATAACTAGCCAGTTAAGGATAAGGTCAGTGGGGGTCCCCCGTTGCTTACTAGGTAAGCGAACGGAACCAATTAAGTAACCACTTTCCTTTCCTTTTCTAGACACCAGTTAAGCAGTCAATCTCGATCCGGTCCAACTCTTTTGGGTGCCTTGTCTATTGAGCTCGAGTTCCTTAGGGGCTGACGTCTAGTTAATTTTAGAGTTAAAGGTTTGGGTTAATGCAAAATGAAGGATGTGGTTTGTGGGCCAAGGAAGGGTGATGAAATCCTCCACCTTATCTTGATTAGGGGTTTGTGCCCTTAAAGTTAATTATGAAAATGCTATGCAACAAACAGATGTCCAGCTCTTGAAATTATCAAACAAAATTAATCTAATTATNCTGGGGTGATGAAGGAGCCGCTGGAGAGTGGCTCGTCCTCAAGAGAGGAGTTCCGGAGATCGTATGGAGAGCACACAGGAGTTCGCAGAGATCGCATGGAGAGCGCACATATGCGCTTCCTGTGTGTCCTTTGTGATTCGCCATGGGGATGCAAGGCAGGAAGTGTACGTGTGCTCCCCATGACTTACATGAACTTCGCCTCCTCCCCTGATCCAGATTTCTGGGCTCGTCGCCCGGGGAATCTTTTGCCACGTGAGGAGGGGGTGTGGTGTGTTGTCCGCTAGTACGTTACCTTTTGACTTGGGCAGTGGCTAGCAGTACACACTCGATTGGTGGAGTACCCCATCATCAGGGTCCGCGGGCTTTCTTCCCACTCGTCGGAGGGCTTCGCGGATGGGTGGCTTGGGACAAAGCTCATCCACCCTTTCTGATTTCTCTGATATCTTGGGCCGGATGCCGAGATATCATCGTAACTGAAGCTGGTCGCAACAGTCAGGCCGAGTCATTTGCTCGTTATCAGGGCGAGCTGACTGGTTCATGGTTTGTCTGATTTGTTGGATTAGATGCCGAAGTATCATTGTTAACCGATGTTGTCTTGGAGCAGTTTGGCCGAGCTATGCACTCATTTTCATTTCCTGTTCTTCGACGCACTTGTAATGCCTCTTAGGTGGTTGTAATTCGTTTCGCCGGTAAAAATAAAGAAAGTTTTGCCCTTTCCCTAGCTCCTGTTTCTTTTTGTGCCGAGAGTTGTTGCTCCCGTGTCATAGCATACTTTGGCAGCGTTCTCGCCGCTTTGTTTTTTGCCAAAATCATAGCTCAATCCTCAGTAGGGGAGACCGTTTGTTCCTGTTCGAGTTGAAGGGAGACCTGAGCGGTCCTGCGGATTCACGCGGTAAACATGGTTTTGTTTGTAGAACGAAACAGGTATTTCTTCGAAAAGAGGCTCGTATGTCTTTTGAGTAGAGGGAGGTCCTTCACCTCTACCGAAGTACCGCGAGGTGCTAACATCATCTTGGGATGTTTAAGAAGTTGCTCGGCTCGTCCGAGTTTTCAGATAGTATCTTACTTGTGTAGGCTAAGGCGTGGAGATATCGCTCGATCTTGGTCGAGGATTTTGCGCTACCCGACCCGGTCGGGGCTTATAAGCTGCTTGAATCCGGATGAAACTTTGGAGATTGCTTGGTTTGGTCGGGATTTGTGATAACGAGACACGTTTCGGCTTTAAGCTGGGGCTTTGATAGTGGGAAAAGCTCTTCGGCTTTGGCCGGGATTCTTAATAGTAGAACATATTCCTTGACTTTGGCCAAGGTTTATGCACTCCGGTCTTGGTCGGGGCTTCAGAGATCATTTCTCGGCCCAGCCGAGGTTTGGAGGTTTGTTGCTCGGCCCAGCCGAGGTTCAGAGATTTATTGCTTGGAGGGATAACTCGGTCGTCGCCGAGACTTCTGATGTTCGGTTCCTGTGAGATTTGGCGTGGACCGCCAAAGAGAAACGGGCGGCGTATGGGGGCGTCCGATATTTATGATTTGGTGATTTCCGAGGAAAGTGAGCCAGCATCAGCTGCTGACGCACCTTTTCATTTCTTTGCGCCTCTCCAAGGGCGGCTGATTCGAGGAAATCCGGTAGAGTTTTGAGAATATTTACTTCATGAGGGCCTGGCAACCGAAAGGAACCTAGTTCCTAGAGAAGGAGGGGGGTTTCCGAGTAGTTCGTTGATGCTTACCGATTTTTCTCGGAAGGGGGCGACTCTTCGCTTCCCGCGGGCGCCAGCCGAAGTGATGACGCATGGCAAATTCCCCCGGGTCGGGATTAATGACTCGACTGATCGAAATACTCGCCATGGCGATATAAATATGGACGAGAGGGATGCCAGTGTTTGTCATCCTCTTGTTAGTCTTTTGATAGCTCCCAAGAGTAGGTATGGCCTTCCACGGTGAAGGGCAATCGACTGAAGAGCCGAGCGGCGGCGGCAATGGCCGTAGGGACTCTCGGGGGGGTCGCGTTTCTGTGACTGTCGATGGGATGGCCTTAGCATCAGCTTTAGTGGGCCATGAGCAGTTCCAAAAGACGGTCGAGGAATTTCTTGCCATCTCGACGAGGGAGGATGAGGCTCTTCACCGGGTCATTGACCGGTAGGAGGGAGTGATAGCGTCCCTTCGTCAGCAAGTTGCCGAGCTGACTCAGCGTAGGGAGGGCCCGACAGCTCCTGAGGGAGACAGTAAGCCCTTGTGAGGGCTCTTTTTGTTTTTTCCTTTTTCTTGTTGTCATTTCTCTTTCTTTTTTCAATCAATGAAGACGAAAATTTCATATCTGGTGCATTTGTTGTCATCTCCAAAACGTTTGCAAATGTCGATCGGGGCTTGTCAGCTGCTCGAGTCCAACGTAGTTTAGGAGAACGCTTAGGTTGGCCGGGGCTTGTAAGCTGCCCGAATCCGAACTCAGTTTAGAACGCTTAGGTCGATCGGGGTCTCAGAATTTATTGCTTGGCCCCGCCGAGGTTCGGAGATTTATTGCTCGACCCAACCGAGGTTCAGAGATTTTGCTCGGCCCAGCTGAGGTTCGGAGATTTATTTGTTCGGCCCAGCCGAGGTTCGGAGATTTGTTGCTCGGTCTAGCCAAGGTTCAGAGATTTGTTGCTCGGCCCAGCCGAGGTTCAAAGATTTGTTTGCTCGGCCCAGCCGAGGTTCGGAGATTTGTTGCTCGGCCCAGCCGAGGTTCGAAGATTTGTTTGCTCGGCCCAGCCGAGGTTCGGAGATTTATTGCTCGGCCCAGCCGAGGTTCGGAGATTTGTTAGCTCGGCCCAGCCGAGGTTCGGAGATTTGTTGGGCCGAGGTTCGGAGATTTATTTGCTCGGCCTAGCCGAGGTTCAGAGATTTATTGCTCGGCCCAGCCGAGGTTCGGAGATTTATTGCTCGGCCCAGCCGAGGTTCGGAGATTTGTTGCTCAGCCCAGCCGAGGTTCAGAGATTTATTTGCTCGGCCCAGCCGAGGTTCGGAGATTTCCTGCTTAAACAGATAACTCGGTCGTGCCGAGGATTGGTAAGCAGCATCTGTTTTCTTCATGATTTTTGGTGATATAATTTGTGGTGATTATGCCATAAATTATGAAACAATATGCCAACAAAAATTTAAGAAGGCGAGCCTGTAGAGGGCATACCCTACTGATGATACTTGCGGAGGTTGTCCGAATTCCATGTCCGAGGGATGGATCTTTCGCTTAGATCTTACAGCTTGTAGGTACCGGGTCCGACGACCTCTGCTACTTGGTAGGGGCCTTCCCAGTTTGGAGCTAGCTTTCCTTGCTCCAGCGGTTTGGAGACAGATGTTTTCCGGAGAACGAGGTTGTCAGGCAAGAAAGCTTTCCCTTTGACCCTGGAGGCATGGTAACGGGCCACTCTTTGCTGGTAGGCAGCTATTCTGATCCGAGCTTTTTCTCTGATCTCCTCTACCAGGTCGAGGTTGGCGCGGAGCTACTCGTCACTGGCTTCCTCCAAGTAGCTTTCCACCCACAGGGAAGGGAGTCCTATCTCCATGGGGATGACGGCCTCTGTGCTGAAGGCCATTCGAAATGAGATCTCGCCCGTGGGCACTCTCGGGTGGTGCAGTAGGCCCATAGGATAAGGTGCAACTCATCTGCCCATCTGCCTCGGGCTCTGGAGAGCCGAGCTTTGATCCCTTGAAGCAAGGTTCGGTTGGTTACCTCGGCTGCTCCGTTAGCATATGGATGCCCGACCGAGGTAAGGCGGTGATGGATCCCATGCTCCTCGCAGAACTGATGGAACTTCGGATTGTCGAACTATTTGCCATTGTCAGTAATGATGGTGTGTGGGAGGCCGAAGCGGCAGATGATGGATCTCCACACGAAGTCCTTGGCTCGAGCCTCAGTTATTTGAGCAACTGCTTCCGCCTCGATCCTTTGGTGAATTAATCGATGGCGACGAATAAAAACTTTCGCTGCCCCGTGGCGAGTGGAAACGGGCCGAGAATGTCCATTCCCCACTTGGCAAAGGGCCAAGCAGAGGAAATGGGACCAGGCTGGCGGAGGGGAGCCTCTGAATACTGGAGTGTCTTTGTCATGGGTCACAAGCTCGGACGAGGGCGTCAGCATCCTTTTGCATGGTTGGCCAATAGTAACCTTGACGCAGCACCTTGTGGCATAAAGACCGGCTCCCCAGATGGTTGCCGCAAATCCCTTCGTGTACCACCCGAAGGGCATAATCGGCTTCAGATGGGCGAAGGCATCTGAGCAGCGGCATAGAGAAGGACCGCTTGTAGAGTTGGTCGTCAATCAGCACATAGTGGGTGGCTTGTAGCTTTAGCTTTCTGGCTTCCCTTCGATCGGCTGGGAGCGACCCTTCTTTAAGATACTTCTGGATGGGGTCGAACCATGATGGTTCGGCCTCAACTTGCATTACTCGGTCAACTTCCGCGATACTGGGTCTCTTCAAATCTTCAGATGAAATTTTCGCTCGGCGTCCATTGATTCCGCAGTCGCCAGCTAAGATAATAGGTCGGCACGGACATTTTCAGATCTAGGAATCTGAATGATCTCAAATTCAGGGAAATGGGAGATTAGGCTTCGAACCTCTTGGAGATATCGGACCATGTTCGGTTCCCGGGCCTCAAACTTGCCCCGTACGTGACCAGCCACCAGCTGAGAGTCGGTGAAGGCATTCAGCCTCTTCACCTTAAGGTCGCGGGCGATTCAGAGCCCGGCGAGCAGAGCTTCATACTTGGCCTCGTTATTGGAGGTCGGGAAGGAGAAGCGGATGCCATATTCGAAAGTCGCTCCCTTCGGGCTGGTGAGGACTAAGCCCGCACCAGAGCAATGGGCGTTGGATGACCCGTCGACATGGAGGAGCCACCAGGCGTCAGATTTTGGGCGCTCGGGGAAGTTGGGAGTGGAGCCATCCTTCGGGATGGTACATTCGAAGAAGAAGTCAGCTAGCACCTGAGCTTTGATGGCCGGACGAGGTTGGAATCGAATGTCGTGCTTGCTCAGCTCGACGGCCCATTTAGTCATCCTCCCCGATGTCTTCGGATGATGGACCACCGCCTTGATGGGTTGGTCAGTCAGGACCATCACAGAATGTACTTGGAAGTATGGCCGCAACTTTCGGACTGAGGTTATCAAGACTAACACCATCTTCTCAATCCGGGTATACCTCGTTTCCGCGTCTTGGAGCAGTTTGCTGACATAATAAATTGGTTTCTGGGCCTTATTTTCTTCTCTAACTAACACCGAGCCAACGACACCTTCCAAGACAGACAACGTTTCCCCAGGATTTAGACTGCTGAGGAGAGGGGGAGAGCCGAGGTACTTCTTGAGATCTTCAAATGATTTTTGACACTCGGAAGACCATTGGAAATTCTTAGCCGACCGGAGAGTTTTGAAAAAGGGAGGCATCTTTCGGCAGACCGAGCCACGAAGCGGTTAAGGGCTGTTATTCTCCCAGTTAGGCACTGGACTTCTTGAATAGATGCCGGGGGCGCCATCTGCTAAAGAGCCTAGATCTTCTGGGGGTTAGCTTCGATACCCCGTTGGAAAACCATGAAGCCGAGGAATTTCCTAGAGTTAATGCTGAAGGCGCATTTAGTTGGGTTGAGCTTCATCCGATATTTGTGGAGTGTCGCGAAGCTTTCCGAGAGATCCTCGACGTGCTGTGACGCTTCTTTGCTCTTGACCAGCATGTCGTCGATATATACCTCCATGTTCTGGCCGATTTGCTCTTTGAAAACTTTGTTGACCAGCCTTTGGTAGGTGGCACCTGTATTTTTAAGACCGAAGGGCATAACACGGTAATAGTAAGTACCTCGGTCGGTTATGAAGGCGGTCTTCTCTTCATCTTCAGGGGCCATCCGGATCTGGTTGTAGCCCGAGTAGGCATCCATGAATGTCAGCATCTGGTGACCTGAGGTGGCATCTACAAGTTGATCAATTCGGGGGAGAGGGAAACCGTCCTTCGGGCATGCTTTGTTAAGGTCGGTGAAGTCGATGCAGATCCGCCACTTGCCGTTCGACTTCTTTACCATGACAACATTTGACAGCCAACTTGGGTAATTCACCTCTCGAATGAAGTTCGCCTTGATAAGCTTATCAACCTCCTCTTCAATAGCTTTCTGCCACTCTAGGGCGAAGCTCCTTTTTTTCTGTTTGACAGGTCGGTACATCTCGTCTACGTTGAGGCGATGGACGAGAACATCAGGGCTGATTCTTGGCATGTCGGAGGTGGACCAGGTGAAGACATCGGCGTTGCTTCGGAGAAAGTCGATCAGCTCCTGCTAGGATTCGCCTTTCAGCAGCAACCCGATCTTTATGGTTCGGTCGGGACGAGCTTCGTCCAGCGGTACTTCTTCCAGTTCCTCGGCTGGTTCTCCTCGTTGCTCAGCGAAGTCCCCTCGAGTGTCCAGCCCATCAACCTCAGGCATCCTGGACTGAAAGCTAGTGACAAAATACTGCCGAGCCATAGTTTGGCTTCCTTGGATAACACCAACTCCCCATCCGATGGGGAATTTCATAGATAGGTATGGGATGGAGACGACACTTTGAGGGACATCAGGCCGGGTCTCCCAAATATCGCATTGTAGGGCGACCGAAGCTTAGTCACCAGGAAGTCCGTGTGAACAGTAGCCACAAGGGACCAGGTTCCTGCCCGAACCGTTAAAGTTACGACCCCTTCTGGGACGATAACATCGCCGGTGAACCCCATTAGGGTGGAGTCCACGGCTTGGAGGTTTTCCATGAGCAATTTCATCTTGGCAAACACATCAAGGTACAGAACATTTATGGAGCTTCCACTATCAACAAGGATCCGACTTACATCGTAGTTATTTAAATTGAGAGATACAACTAATGCGTCGTCATGTGGGAATTGTATCCCTTGGAGATCGTCGTCGGAGAAGGAGAGCTCACCCGTTCGTGCTTTCTTTGGCGCCGAGCCTTCACCAGCATTCTTGGAGCTCGACGAACTACCGGCCTCTTCAATCACATTGATATGGCCGATCACGGGTGGATTTGAAGGAGGAGGAGGCTGCTGAAGCTCGGGCTGGCGATCACCCCCTTGTCCTGGCTCAGGCGCCCTCCTAAACTGGTTCAGTCGGCCCCATTGGATTAGCCTCTCAATTTCGTTCTTCAACTGCCAGCACTCCTCGGTATCATGGCCATGCTCCCGGTGATAGCGGTAGTACTTGGTGGGGTCCCTCCGGGTTGGGTTCCCTCGGAGAGGAGCTAGTCGGGGAAGCTGGTGCTCTATCTCCATGAGGATTTGCGCCCTAGGAACAGTGAGTGGGGTGTACCGGTCGAATTGCCTGGGCAGGCTCCGGAAGCGATTTCTTGGCGGCGGTGGGGGAGCTCTTTGGCGACGAGGCGGGCTTGGCTGACGGATAGGTCGATGCCTGTCCGGACCCTTGGGTTCTTTCTTCTTCGCCAGCTCGGCGCGGGTAGCCCTCCGTGATTCTTCGACCCTGGCGTATTTTTCTGCCAGGGCCATCATATCGGAGAGGTTCGGGGGGTAACTGACCTCCATCGCTAGGTAGAAGTCGCTCTCCTTTAAAACTCCTCCCGCTAGAGCGGATATAGCCACCTCATGATTAAGGTGGTCCACCTTCAGCATGGCCTTGTTGAAACGGCCAAGGTAATTTCTCAAGGACTCCCCCTCTCTCTGCTTAACTTCAGAGAGGGAGTCGGATCTTCGTCGGTGACGGCAGCTACTGACGAACTGACCAATAAAAAGACGACACAGCTCGTCAAACAAATCAACGGAACCCGGTTTCAAGGCGTTGAACTAGGTTCGGGCAGATCCTCTGAGGGTGGAAGGGAAAGCGCGGTAGAAGACCGCATCTGATGCTCCGTGGAACATCATTATTGACCGAAACTACTGAGGTGATCATCCGGATCAGAGGAGCCGTAGTAGGGCTCGATGGCAAGTAGCTTAACATGGGAGGGAATCATTTCCTCCATGATCCCCTTGGAGAAAGGGACACCCTGCTTCTCATTAGGATGAGGCAAGTGAGCCTGCTTGGCGGCGTCCAGCTCTTGACGCATCTCCCGGAGCTGTTAGTGGATCTCCTCTTCAGGCATAGGAGGAGGGGCCGGACGTGGAGATGGCATCGAATCATGGTGGGAGAGCTCCGGAGAAAGGTGAAGTTTGGGGAGATCGTTGTCGCAGCCTCCTCGCGGGACTGGTCTGGCCTCCTTGGGTCGGTGTGGGGGGGTCCGCGGCTCCACGCGGACCAGAAGAAAAGGTGGCTGGAGAAAGAGGAGCTGCGGCCTCCTCGGGGAGGCATGGAGCAGGGGCAGCCGTAACTGGATGGGGGGCTGTGAAGCGCTCCTGAACCAGATAGGTGAAGCGCTCCTGGACCAGATGGGTCAGGGCTTGGACCTGCTGGACCAGTGTGGCGAATTGGTCCTAGGTCACTGGGATAGCTGGTGGCGACGGAGTCTCAGCTGGTGGCGGCGGCGGTGCCGTGATACTCATCGGATCGGGTCTTTGGGAGGTGACCTGATCCTGGGCTTCAGAAGTTGCTTTTCTTCGATTGGCCATTGGAGAGGTTCTCTTCCAGATCGAGATCCTTGTCTCCTTTCTTCAAGTTTTAATGGGACTTGAGGCCCTTCCTCTAGCGCCAATCTATTACCGCCGAAATCTGTCCTCCGATTCGGGCGCGATCGGTCTCCTGATCAGGCTTCCTCCTGGGCGGACCTACAAAGAAGTCCTCACGCGAGAGGCGTTGGGGATGGCCCTCCGCGGAAGACCCTCTGACGCTGAAGTCAGTGGGGATCAGCGATCAACAGAAATGAGGAGAAGGCTCTCTCTGGGGAGTCCCTCCAGGGGTGGCCTATCGGGAGCTCGTGCAGAGCGCCAATGGTGGAAAGGAGAAGGGAGAGCAGTGAAAGAGAGAGAGAGTGATGCTGAGACTGAGCCAGGAGTTGTGTACGGAAGCTTGCGCGTACCTGAAAGAATCTGGGAGTGTCTTATTTATAAGCAATCACCTGAATCTTGAGCGCCTTCTGGAAGGTTCGAAGGTTGTTGGAATACGGAGATGATTCGAATCAAGCTGTTGTGAGGCCAGTGAGATCCGTATCTTGTCCGTTGAAGGATCGACGGCTGGGAGAGCTCTCTGATGGCTCGAGATTCGATGACTGTGTAGGTCCTAGGCCGTTATTGTAGATCCTAGGCCATGCCTCGATATGATTCATCGTTTGAAATTCTGTTACACTAGACTTGGGCTCTCCCGCGCCAGGTTCCGCGGGGCGCGGAAAGGCTTGGTTCATACGGTCGAGGGACGACCTGGCCTTGATGGCCGAAATGCATAGATAGTTCGCGCTGCTGGCGCGTAAGCACGGCTCGAGCAGCAGAGGCATGAGGGTGGCTGAGATATGACAAAAGAAATAAGCCAGACGTGAAAACAGTTTCATTCCGCGGAGGTGCATCTCGAGCTATGGATTGCTCGGAAAAGCCGAGCCATTGGTTGCTCGGGGAAGCCGAGCTACGGATCGCTCGGGGGAGCCGAGCTATGGATTGCTTGGGGATGCTGAGCTACATATTGCTCAGGGAGGCTGAGCTACGGGTTGCTCGATCCGCCGAATCATACTAGTTAGCTCGTTCTTTGTGGGCGCAGTGTAGCAAGTGGGGGCCAGGACTGATTTTAGCCCCTTCGCACGGTTATCAACGCAATGACGATTTTACTCCTCAATAACTTTAATCACGAGTTGAAACATATCATGTGGCTCTAAGACATGGATAAACAATTAACGGAGTCAACGGAGTCGGTGCTACAAAGTGCAACTGTACACGGAGTATATGGTGAACTGCCTGAAAAAATGATGCCCGTTTATTCAGCCTCATACAGTGATTGATGAGACGGGATCGTGGTTGTTTTTGATCTGGTCTTGATATCTCAAAAAATGCTATCTTTTTATACAGAGCAAGCCTCTACCAAGCATAAAGTTGAGACCCATCCCATCTCAAATCATAACAACATGAGATAATAGCTGCACTAATCCACCACAGCAGTATCCATTCAGAGTCATCAAACCCGTATGCATCTACGCAACAATCAAATCCAAATTTGCTAGATAATTAGGCTATAATGGACAATGGAGCAGCCATAATCTAAGAGCCTTCGCGTCTCCACGCTTTAGTCCCAAGAACGTTATCCCATTCTTGAGACAAGAATTTCGTTGCTCCAAAGCAATACCACCGAGTCGTAAAAAGCCAACAGATATTGAAACAGTAATTAGCCCCAATTTCACAAACATTCAAGAGAACCAATTTCACTTGGTCCAAAATCAACAGAACTGAATTGAAAGAACTAAGCTTTTGTGATAAAAGATTGTTGACACATTCCCCACGCAGTCAAAAACAAAACAAATAAGTGAAGTCTTCCATGTCTAATTTTTTTTTAAAAATGGTTTCATTAGATAATGTCGAATGTCTAACATTTAAGGTAGTGTTTGAAATAGGGGATAAGAGGGGATATCCTTTTGGATATCCCCTCTTATTTCCAAAAGCCATAACTATAAGGGATAGCAGAGAATAAAGTTAACCAAAGGGATAATCCATGGTTAACCATGGTTAACCATGGGATATCCCCTTAATTTATTTCCTAGAGAATGTAGGAA
The DNA here is from genome assembly GCA_900491605.1 of Calamus simplicifolius. Classification (NCBI taxonomy): domain Eukaryota; kingdom Viridiplantae; phylum Streptophyta; class Magnoliopsida; order Arecales; family Arecaceae; genus Calamus; species Calamus simplicifolius. The sequence goes on along the minus strand of UESW01004935.1, from coordinate 327,528 downwards.
TAGCTGGTTATCCCTCCAAATAAGAGTAAAAAAAGGTTATCCTATGAATTTACCTTTTTGCATTTGATATGATCAATGGGATAGCCAAGGGATATCCCTAGGAATAGCCAGGGATAAACTCTATCCCGTACACTTATCCATGGATAATATTTTTCCTATCAAACACTACCTAAATGTCTGTAGTAACATCACCAGCATCCTAACAGAAGAGTCGCAAAATTCAAGAATAGATAATGTTGAATGCCTAACAATTAAATGTCTACAGTAACTAGGCCAGCAGTCACTAATATGTTTGCCTAGTATCCCTAGTTCATGGCATCATAGACATGCAATAAAGATTAATGCAAGGAAGAACCAGCACTCGAGTGTCATTGTTTGGGAGAAATCATCTGTTGACTTGACGTTGTATGGTCCTCAGTCCACGGTAGCTGATGCTGAGGCCAAGCTTAGACCGGACAGTGAACAACTTCCTCCTCTATCTTTGTTGGAGAAGTGGTTGCTTGAGGGGGACCAAAACATATTGGCACTTAATGGCACCAAAAACATATGACATCTAAAACGGTGATGCACAGGCACTTAACTGCACCAAAACATATGCACAGTTCATAGGCAAACTCAAGAAGTGCAAACTCATTAATTTTCATCAAGAAGTGAAAACATCATATTTCGATATTTCTCAGGGCATATTGCTAGAAAATAGTATCAGAAAAAGCATAAGTTGCAGTAAAACATTATGATTCTGGGATAACTCATCTAACATGAGACAATCTTCGATTTCATCATCATCAATTTCACTTGACATGAGACAATCATCATAAGTTACCCTAAACTAAGTTCATTCATCATCGATTTCAACAAGAAATAGAAGAAATAACTCACCTGACATGTTACAATCTTCGATTTCATAGACTTTGCAATTACCTGCAATGTAGTTAGAATGTCGATACAAGAATGTAGATACAATCCTTGTTTTCTCATGATATATAGTAAAAGCTTACTCAATAAGAAAATTCTGTTCCAATAGTTTCATCATAGAGCTAGATAATTAAAGCAAAGAGGAAGTCGAACAATTTATATTTATATATAATATATACACAATAAAACTCATCAATGGATGTGACTCTGTTTGGAAGAAATAAAATTTAAAATAGCAAAGAAATCAGATCAATATTGGAACTAACTATCTCATGATTCATATTCAGATCCCAACTAATTACACTCATAAATTAATGAGCAACCTCTAATTAAGTTGGCTGCAATTCAATAACCCTTTAATATAAAATGAGGATACAACATGACTGTTACATGTGATAAAAGAAATTTTGACCCAGGGTTTGGTATAACACCACATCACATTAAGTTAAGCAAGGTTTCAAACTTAAAACCCTTCTTTGCAAGGTTCAAAGCTGAACCCGTCTCCATGAATAGACTCTTATTCAGAACCTTAACAATTCAGGCCTTAATTAAATCTACTTAGAAAAAGATTGTTCGGATAGCATGCAGCTGAATCTTTAGTAAGAAAACTTGCATTGACTGCTGAATCATGATCAGATCAGCTGCTAGATTGTCAGAATATTTGGATCCAAGTAAGAATATTAAGTGTATTGTCATGAATATCAGACAGATCATTGATCAAATGATCTGAGTGTTGGGGAGCGCGGAATACTCCCAAGATCACGGCTATAGCGTATATGAGTAATACAAAAAACTTTTACCGTTCTAATCTATGAGTATAAGATCATACCTTCAGATTTGAACTTTGAAACACTTTGATTCGATTGCTCGACATCAACCTTTTAGCCTTCCGCTGTATTCCCGAAAATACATTCCTTCTCTCACAAGATGATGGGATCTCTCGGCCGACCTAGGGTTTCTTGTTTTTCTTTTTCCTCAAAAACGTTAACCCTAGCAACCAACTGAGAGGGTATTTATAGGGCTACAACAGGGACCAATAGGCAAATATGAAAAGAACTTCCCACGTAATTAAATCTCCCAATCCTACCCCGGGTTAGGATTCAATTACGTAAATTACAATTCATTCCACTAAGAATTATAATTGTACCCCTAATCGTATTCGAATTTATATTTTCGAGCCTTAATATTAATACTTATTATCTCCCCACATTAAGATTACAGATATCCACCAATTAAATTTAATTACTGATATATAATTTAATTGGCTGTTATTATTTTTGAGACTTATCCACTTAACTTATTTGATGTATCGAATTCAAAATCCACTTGCAAGATTTGATACAATCAAAACTTATAAGCTTTCTCAAGGGGATATCATCAATCCAAATTAACAGGACGTGGATTCCTTCAACTATTAATATTCACCATATATATAATGTTATTGTCTAACCCACTGAGTTTATTGACTCATATAGAATCTCACTCTATGTGTAATCAAAGCAATAATCACTACATACACGTGTCTAGAAATAGAATTCAGATTAAGAGCATAAGTAATCATAATATTCATGAGTTTTAAATTATTTTATAAAGTCAGTATAAATAATTAACTCAACTGGGTCCTGTTCAATATACACAAAGTGTACTAGTACAAATAGTTAGAATAAACCATTCCCCGTAGTCAAGACAGACCTACTAAAATTTGTGCTACAGTTCTACTGATGGTGTGTCCAATTCCATCTAAAATGTGAACAATAAACTTGTATTCCAAAAAACCGATGATCTAGTCTTCTGTGTGTAAGCCGTACTCTACACACTAGATCAAATACTCTGTAAATACTAGACACATGCACATATATAGTAAATGGCACACATTGCTCAAAATGAATTCTCATTAAATGTAAAGATATAACATAAAGCATATCTTTTAGCCTATATCTCTATCACTGAGATGGCCTATGGAACTATTATATCAGCAGGTGTCAGTCAATCTATTTCAGATTCATCAACTCAAAATCAAAATGTTGCCAGTTCATGATCTATCATTGGATCAACCTAACAATTGGAGGCAATGAAGTTTCATAAGCCTTCTTTCAGGATCTATGATTGGACCATTGATTAGTGTCATGAAAATGCTGTTCCGGGCCCTGGAATTAATAGGTCCCAGCAAACAGACTTAAAATACAGTTTCAACAAACCAAACTCCAGAAGCTATAACTACCAGATCTGCTGATAAAATAAGCTCATTTGGTGAATCGAAGGAACTATGGTGAGTCCTCTTCCAAGTGGTTATGGTAGGCAAAGCTTACCACTAATTTCTCAACAAAACCTAACCAAGACCATCGATCATAGATAAAACCCTTATAAAAATCTACAAATCAACTGAAATGCTGGCGTATCGTTCCAACGAGATCAGGAAATGGAATAGGTAGCAAAGCTTACCACTAATCTATGCAAGAAAGAGAGAAGAAGAGATCGAAACCGGGTAATGACCGTTGCTTGCTTCGCTTCCTTAACGCAGAGAAGAGTGGAGATCTCGCCAGAAGTACCTTCTTAAGAAAATGTTAGAGTGGAAGAGCAAACGAAGCATATGAAGACCAATCGCTCTCAAACCCTAATGTCGGGAAGAGGACGAAGACCGAAGCGAGAAACGGGCCACAGATCTGCTTGCTCCACTTCATTAACATGGAGAGAAGAGTCAAGAGGCTTCTCGCGAGATTCAAAGAAAAGGCTAGAGTGGAAGAGCAAGGCTTAAAATGGAGGTTGGGGAATTTTTTGAAACCCTAGTCAGGAGGAGAAGGATGAAGACCGAAAATATCTATCATTTTAACCTTTCATAGGTGCCCCTGGAATAGCTACATGAGAAAACGAGCCATTCAATAGGGTACAGTGAAATACGAAAACGGAAATAGCAGCATTGACGGAAACAAGAAAAACTGTAGCCCACGTTACTTTTTAAGGCTGTTCTGAAAAATAAGGTGGAATAAGGCCCTAGGGCATCCAAACACTGCCTGAGAAGATAACCGTCAAAAAGGATAATCATCGAAGCCTAGTCGACTAGAAGACGTACCGGACAGCAGCTTGCCCAGAATCCTACGCTGCCGCAGCATGCCAGACTCCGGATCCGAAGAAACTACGTGAACGGTAATTTCCTTGGAAGGTTATATCATAGTCAAACCGCCAAATCTCTTGAGCCGAAACGGATGCAGGTTATATCTTAGTCAAACCGCCAAATCTCATGAGGCGAAACGGATGTCCGACTCCGAAACGGTTTCGGAACCCCCACTCCGAGCCGGTTCCGAGTCCAGCGCCGCAGCGCCGCAATTGGTCCGGCTGTCCTTCTTCCAGTTGAGATCATTGGTCGTGTTTCCAACTAAGCAACGGCATTCGTCCTCTCCAGCCTATAAAATCAAGACCACCCCCAAGTCCTCCGACTCGCACCGCCATACAACCCTCTCGCCTCCATCTCTCAATAATTAGTTCTTCCAAACTCTTCCTTTGCCGTCTTCCACTAAATACATCATGAGAAAGAGGTGCAGAGAGACAGCTCTTGACATCAATCCCCTACCGGAAGACCTCCTTGTTGAGATCATTGGTCGTGTTGCCTCGGAATCCTCCACGCCGCTTCATGATCTCATCAGCTTTAGAAGATCGTAAGCTTCACTCCGAGAGAAACTCTGAAACTTATTTCTCTTTCCTGATTTCCAGGAGTTTATTAAGCATAGATATTGTGCTCGTGTTGGCCAGCTGCAAGATCGAGATTCTGCCAGGCAACGAAGGCGAGGAAGGTCGGGCAGTGCATGTCGGTCCACAGGGAATGGACGCTCCATTGGTGGAACAAGGAGGAATTCCTTGCTCTTCTTAGAAGCTGCGCAAGATGCGGAAATATTGAAGCCTGCTACATCCTAGGATTGGTGTGTCATTGCCTTCTGATGTTATTCCGAATAAGATTAGGCTACTATGATATCAAATACTTGTGTTCTATAGTTCTACTCCCGTGAAGCAATTGAAAGAACGGACATAAATTCAGACCCATTGCCTAAGAGGCCTTGCAATATTTCTCCTCTCCATGATTTAGATGCACGCAGCATCTCAAGTCAAAGTTGGTACTGAGGCCAATGGAGTATAAAACCGTATATATCTTGCCAAAGATTTTGGTTGATCTCGGAGCCCAGCAATGGAAGCTGTCTATCAGAAGACTCCCCTCGTTATTTGCATTATTTAGATATCAAATTTGGTTTCATCACGACATAGTTTGTATTTCATATTACAGTTTAGACCATTGCATTTAACTTAGTTTTGCTTCTGCCAATTTGTATTCAGAGTTCTCTGTCATTAAATTGTCACGACTAGTTGGTCTCTCTATATTTATTTGGTTTGTTGATTTTTTTTTTTCTTCAGGAACTAGTTTACAATCGTAGGGAGAAGGAGGAGGGTCTAAATTTTCCGGTGGACACTACACTGCTGCTTATTCCATAGGAATCATCTTGTTCCATGACCCTGCAACACGATCCATCGGTATGGAATTATTGAACGATCTGGCTGCTCTGATCCCTGAGTCAAAAAGGTCCGGCAACCCCCTCAGTTGCGGAAAGAGGCTGTATCTGATATGAAAAAAAATCAGCATGGAGAGATGGCCATTAGAGCAAAGTTCGCCATGCAGAAATCAATTGTGCGGAAAGGAGGCAAAGATCGGAAACACGAATGAATGGTGCGATGAGGAAGAGACCCCTCAGAGCTTCTGCAGTCAGCTGTGCAAGTGGACGTACGAATACAATAAGTTCCTTGAGAAGCTATGAAGCGTGCAACACTATAGTACAAGTAGATCATCTTGGTCTTACAACCTAAAGAACGTTAAACTCTTATTTTTATTATCAGAGCAAGAAGATCAGTAGCCAATCGTTAAAAGGATTTGTAAGAAGTGTTGCTGCCAAATCGCTTTCAGAGAGCGCCGGGTGGGAAGAGAGTTTCGTAGGTCTTCAAAGAGATGACATGACCGTTTCCTCTAGCCGAAAACCTGCAACAAAAGTTTTGGACATGATTCCGATGGGACCTTCCGATGCTCTAGTTAGTGGTCTGGAGAACAGCAATAGAGATCGAGTAGTAGAGAATGATCTCTCTCTTTTTCTCGTTGTGAGTGAAGGTTTTTATATCTGTTCGGGGGTGGTAGGTGGTAGGTGGGCGCATTGCTACTAGACGTGTATTGTAAATAACGGTAACTGCCCGTGGTCTTAGAGATAGTGGGCCACGTGGCAGCTCTGGGCACTTGTTAGGCTGCTGGGAACTAAGTTTGAGGTTGGTTTTGAGGCCGAGGCTGGGCTCGAGGCCGAGGTTGAAGTTGAAGTTGAATTCGAGGCCGAGGCCAGGCTCGAGGCCAAGGCTAAAGCTGAAGTTGAATTCGAGGCCGAGGCCGAAGCCATGCTCGAGGCCGAAGCCGAGACCGAAGCTGGGCTCGAGGCCGAGGCTGAGGCTAGGTTCGAGGCTAAGGTTAACTCCGAGGATGGGGCCAGTCGCCATATTATTGCTCGGCTTTGAAAACTATGCAGTCTGTTAATCCGTTACCCGTGGAGTGTGATCATCCACATCAGATGCCCCCGCCCCTGAGATGGGTGGGCGCACAATTGCCAGAAAAAGGGGTATAATATCACTTAGTGGCTGATCTTTGTACGTTAACGATTGCCAAGAGCGCATGTGTCCTCGAAGGCCATGCTTCTTTAATGTTGAGGCATCAGGTGCTACAACGCCACTGGTGTCTACTTTTGCCGTTGGAATAGAGGGGGATTCTTCTTGGATATGGAACTGCGAAAAGGTGGGCATCATCATTACGGTGAGGTCACTGTTGTCTTATCATTGATTGTGTCCCTTGCGTTCTACGCATCGGGTGGCTGTCGAAACGTCTTCTCTAGTGGCGGACAAGCACGTGGCCAATCTGAATCAGACGGATGATTTGAAACGACAAGTCTTTAAAAGGGGAGTCGCCCCTAACCTTGGTCTTTTACTTCTATCGCATTTGCTTCTTCTCCCCAGTCTGAACCTCGCTCGAGATTCCGTTCGCCTTCTTCTAGTTCTGCTTCCTCTTTTGAGCCTTGACCTCGCCCCAGCTCTCACCTTTTCGACCCTGCTTCTTCCAGGTCAGTTCGTCATTCCTTCTTTCATGGCTTCGTCTCCCTCCTGCTCTATTTCTATTTCCGGGGGTTATTCCTCTGAACCCTCGTGACCTTCCCCATCTCCCACACCCAGTTGGTCATCTTTCTCTTCCATCGACAGGGTTCCCTTAGCGCAACGACGAGTCTCAAACGATCTTCCGCCGAGAATCGCCCGACCCGGTTGGGCCCCTGTTCAGGGCCGTCCAGCCATCGCGGGTCTAGTTCCTTCCGCCATGAGGAAGTCCCCTGAATGGACTGCCTCCACCATGACCACCCAGGAAATTATCAACCTTAGAGCTAAATACGACCTTTTCACCAACATTCCTCTATTCAGTCATGCTCCTGAGGATAGGGTGACCTCCTCTTGACCTAGCAGAGTCACACTGTACGAGACCTTCTTCAAGGCCGGCCTTCGTTTACCTCTTCACCCTTTCATCCTCAACCTTTTAGATAGATATTCATTTGCACCGGCGCAATTAGTTCCGAATTCCATTTCGACTATTGTTGGCTTCCTAGTGCTATATCACCTTCATGGGATAGAAGCTAGGATTTTCCTTTTTTGAAGCTTCTATACCCTTCGCAAACAATCAGGGTGGTGGTCCTTTGCTTCTAGACTGACCAGGGCCCTTAGACTGTACCTCCCTACATCCATCAAAGGGTGAAAAGATAGATTTTTCTTTGCTCATGTCGAGGGGGTGAGAATAGTTTGGGGGACACCGAATACCAAGTCGAACAAGGATCCATCAGTGCTTCCGAGGGACCGAGAGGCGTTCGGACAGCTGCTGACTACCGACGTCCCCCGCTATAACCAACTCCTGGCCGAGGAGAACCTTCGGCTCGCGGGCCTCATTCCAAGTAGTGGTGAGCAACCATGACCCATTTCCTTTTTACCCACCTCCTCTTCTTCTTTTCTTTTTTTTACTAAGTCCTTTCTGACTTGTGCCGACATGCTACCGCTGGCTCAGGCAGTAAGGAAGGCGGCGGCTAAGAAAAAAATGGCCAAGATGGATGGAGCCTCCATCGAGAAGATGGCCAAAGCCGAGGAGGTCAGGAAGAAAAAGGTCGAGTTCAAAGGGGCCAAGGAGAAGAAGGCCGAGGGGGCCAAGGAGAAGAAGGCCGAAGAGGCCGAAGGGTCAAGGAAGAGGCCTTGGTCTTCGTCACCGACTCCGTCCCAATCCCCAACTCCTCTTATCCGTAATCCTTGAGTGGACTGGGAGGCGCACATTGACCTTACCACTGACACGCCCTTGGAGGAGTCGAGGGCTAAAGTCTTGCCGTCGCCACCATCGGTCATTCTAAATGCGGGGTTGACCAAACTGGCCGCAGGATCGGCCATGGAGGCTGCCCCACCAATGGAAGAGCCAATGGCCGAAGAGCCTCCTAGGGCGACAATGTTGATGGAAGAAGGGGTGCCATCAGCCCCTGACACGACGCCTACAGCCCTGGCGCCTGCCAGAACCATGGAGGAGGATGGAGCCGTAGCAACTTCTTTTCGGTCCATCCTCGCACACAACGTTCGCTGGGCAGAGCGGATGATGCGCAAGTGTGCACACCTGAGCTTCAAATGGATCTCCAGAACCAAAGGACCTCCTCCTTCTTCCACGATGCCTTCGTGGCTCACCTTTGGGTAAGTGTTTCCTCTTCATTAAGAGTTTCTTTGTAAGATTTTCCTTGCTACCTATTCCTGATAGTAACTGATTTATGCAGGCAGTAAATTCCTTGGCCACCGTGAAGAGCGTCCTCTCCTAGGCCAAAGACACTCTCGGCAATTCTCATAAAGAAGTCAACAGGGCTCAGGCCCGGGCAAAGGAGGCTGAGAAGGCACTGGAAGCTGCCCAAGCCGAGAGGCCGAAGAGCAGGCTTGGGCAAAGAGGGCTGAGAAGGCCCTGGAGACAGCCCGAGTCGAGAGGGCGGATGAGCTTGGAAGAGCCCTGGCCCGGGCGGAAAGGGCCGAAGAGGCACTTGAGGAGGCCCTACGTCGGGCGACCCACGAGCTCAATAATGCCCGGGCAGCCGAGGAAAGGAATAAGAAGATGGAGTCAGATCTGCTCATGTACTAGACTTGACTGCACTCTGCCAATATCCAAATGAGTGCGGCCAAGGAGCAGGTGGAGAATGCCAAGGAAATCGCCTGCTGCTTTGATGTTCAGGTGGCCGAGTTGATGGCGGCTGCAAAGGCTGCCAAAGGGAGGGCTATTGCGGCAGAGGAAAAAGGCACGGAGGCTGTAGAGAACTTTCGGAAGTCTATTGGCTTTGGCAAAGAGCTGGCTGAGGCCACCGCCTACGCCTACAACTTGGGCTTTCAAGATTGCAAGGCCAAAGTGGGAAGAGTCTACAGCCTCGAGGGACTCAACGACCTGGAGCCGGATGAAGTAATGGGGGAGACATCTACAACACACCACCCCTCCGACAATGATCCAGCATCGGCCAAGCCCTGAACGCCTTGTATCTTTTTCTTTTTTGCTTTTTATTCCTCCTTGTAATGAAAGTCCGACTAAAGTCAACAATTTTGTAAACTTTTTACAATTAATGAACATATCCTTACTTCTAAAATCTTTGAGATTTGCTGTGCACTTTATTGGTACTTTGCTTCCGTAGTGGCCAAGACGAGCTTATTCCAGAGTAGAGGCCGAGGCCAAGAACATAGGCCCAGGTTAGGAACCAAAACCGAAGTTAGGGCTGAGATTGAGGCAGAGGCCAGAGTAAAAACCTAGGTTGTAGCCGAGACTTGAAGTTGAAGTTGAGACCGAAGTTGAGACTCGAAGTAAACATTAAGACCGAAGTCGAGACTTGAAAGAAGTCGAGACCGAAGTCTAAGACTTGAAGTTGAAGTCAAGACCGAAGTGAAAATGACTTGAATTTTAAGCGCTGATCCAGCCTCATGCTTGAGTGTCGACGCAGAGTCAAGCTTGAATGCCAACGCAGAGTTGGGCTTGAGTGCCAACGCGAGGTTAGGCTTGAGTGCCAAACGGAGTCGGGCTTGAGTGCCGATGCGGAGTCGGGCTTGAATGCCGACGTGGAGTCATGATTGAGCTAAAAAAGCAAGATAGCTCGACGACACTCTTGTTAGTAAAAAGAGATAAATGTTATTTAAATAGACAAGAATGCTCAAGTCTATGATATCAATATACATTACTGGTAATACCGACAAGATTATCCGCATTCCAGGTGCGAGGGAGTGGCTTCCCGTCTAGTCCTTCGATCCGGTACACTTCGCGATGAAGTGCATCGGTGACCTGATAAGGCCCTTCCCAATTGGATGATAGTTTGCCTCCTCTGTGGGTTTGGAGACCTCGGCTCGCCTGAGGACCAGGTCTCCAGGAAGAAATGTTCTGGGGTGAATTCAGGTGTTGTAGTACTTTGCAATCCTTTGGCAGTAAGCAGCCATGTTGAGTCATGCTCGATCATGGGCCTCCTCAACAAGAGAAAGGTTGGCTCGCAATTGGCTTGAATTTTTTTCTCATTGTACGATTATACCCGAGGACTAGGAATGCCAATCTCTATCAGAATGATAGCCTCCAATCTGAATACAAGGCTGAAGAGAGTTTCTCCCATGGGGGTTTGTGGTGTCGTGTGATACGCCCATAGTATGTTCGGGAGCTCCTCCACCCATCTTCCTTTAAAATTATTCAGGCGTGTCCTAAGCCCTTGAAGGATGGTCCGATTTGTCACTTCAGCTGCTCCATTTGATTGTGGATGACCGACAGAAGTGAACATCTGGCATACGCCCAATTTGGCACAAAATTCTCGAAGGGAGCATTGTCGAATTGTGACCGTTGTCGATAATAAGGGCATGGGGTAGCCTGAACCGATAAATAACAGACTTCCAAAAGAAAGTCCTCACCTTGGCTTCAGTGATTTTAGCGAGTGCTTCGGCCTCTACCCATTTGGTGAAATGGTCGATGGCAACGAGCAGGAATTTTCACTGACCAGAGGCTAAAGGAAATGGCCCCAAAATGTCCATTCCTCACTGGGCGAAGAGCCATGAGGCTGACAGGGGGTTTAGCTAGGAGGTTGGCAGTCGTTGGATGTTAGCGTGCCGCTGGTAGCTATCGCACTTTCGAACCAACTCGACCGTGTCTCCTCACATGGTAGGACAGTAATAGCCTTGGCGTAGGGCCTTGTGTGATAATGCTCTGCCTCCCAAGTGATTTCCGCAAATACCCTCATGGATCTCACGAAGGATGTAGTTAGCATCCGTAGGATCAACACACTTGAGGAAGGTGTGAAAAGGACCTTCGATATAGCTGTCCATCAAGCATAAGGAACTTAGATGCTCGCTATTTGAATAGTTTAGCTTCAATAGGGTCGATCGGGAGGATGTCATTGGTGAGGTACTGGACATAAGCGTCCATCCAGGAAGGATCTTGATTGATTGGCAAGGACTCTTCTATCACATCGATACTTGGGGCTTCTAGATGTTTCACATAGGTTCTCCCCAGGGTCCCGTCGGCCGAAGTGACTAGCTAGGACAAAGCATCGACTCTGGCATTCTCCCCCCAGGGAATGTAGCTGACACTAAAATAAGTAAAGAGAGAGGCTTGTGATTGCACCATACTCAAGTAGCGAGACATAGTAGGATCTTGAGCCTCATACTCTCCCTTAATTTGATCAGAGATGAGCTAGGAAATCGATGAAGACTCTAAGGCATTTTACCCCGAACTCCCATGCCAGCCTTATTCCTGATAGCAAAGCTTCATACTCAGCATGGTTGTTTGTGGTCAAGAAGAGAAATGGAGGCCATACTTGATCACTATGCCATTGGACTTTCGAGGATGAGGCCTGTCCCGCTTTCTTGAGAATTTGATGCTCCATATACGTGAAGGATCCAGTCTTTCCCTCTTCCCTCAATTGTTGTGTCCGAGGGGTTTGTATGGGGTTCCTCTAGCTGCTTCTCTTCCCAGATACACTCGACTAGGAAATCGTCAAAATCTAGGACTTCATGGCCGACCTGAGTCGAAACGATAGGTCAAATTCTTTCAGCTTGACTGCCCACTTTGCCAATCGACCAGAGGTGTCAGGATGAAGAGAATTGCTCTGAGTGGCTAATCCGTGACCACCACAATCGGGTATGCTTGAAAGTAAGGTATGGGATGTTGAGCAGAAATGATTAATGCAAAAATAATCTTTTTGGTATTAGAATATCTGACCTCTGTGTCGTGAAGCACTTTGCTAGTGTAATAGACTAGCTTCTGCATCTTGTCGGCATTGACATGGATGAGCATGGAACTCACAGCATCAGGGGATGCAGCGAGGTAGAGAAAGAGTTCTTCTCCTTCCTTTGGCTTGGATAGCAAAGGTAGAGTGGACAAGAACTTCTTCAATCCTTCGAAAGATTTCTGACACTCCATCGTCCACTCGAAGCTGTCAACTTTACGCAAGACTTTGAAGAAGGGTAGACATCTTTCTGCTGACCTTGCTAGAAAATGGCTCAAGCCTGCTATCCTTCCTGTGAGCCGTTGCACTTCCTTCTTATTACTTGGTGGTCTCATGTCGATGATGGACTTGATCTTCTTGGGGTTAGCTTTGATTCCCCTCTGTGTCACCATAAAGCCTAGGAATTTGTCTGCTGTAACTCCGAAGGTGCACTTTTGTGGGTTTAATTTCATCTAGTATTGATAAGGTTATTGAAGGTTTTTGATAGGTCAGCAACATGGTCATTGGCATGAATACTTTTTGTTAACATGTCGTCCATATACATCTCCATAATGCACCCGATTTGATCTTTGAAGACCTTATTCATCAACCTCTAGTATGTGGCCCCTGCATTCTTTAATTCGAAGGGCATGACCTTGTAGCAATAGATGCCTTTCTCGATCACGAAAGAAGTGGCCTCCTCGTTAGCCGGGTCCATCCTTATCTAGTTATACCCTGAGAAGGTGTCCATGAAGCTAAGAGTTTCATGGCCTGATGTGGCATCCACCAACTGATCGATCTTGGGCAGTGAAAAGCTATCCTTGGGGCATGCCTTGTTGAGGTCGGTAAAATCAATACACATCCTCCAGTTTCCATTGGCCTTACGAACCATGACCACATTAGCTAGCCAGACTGGGTAATGTGCCTCACATATATGGCCCACTGTGATCAGCTTACAAATTTCTTCGTCCATAGCCCTTTGCCTCTCAGGAGCGAAACTCCTCTTCTTTTGTCAAACCAGTTGACTCTTTGGGTTGATGCTAAGTCTATGGGTGATAACTTCAGGTGGCACTTTCAGCCTGTCCGAGGCTAACCAAGTGAAGACGTCCGCGTTGGTTCACAAAAAGGTAAGTAACCGATCTCTAGGTTCTACAGGAAGAGGCTCTCTAATTCGGATTGTCCTTATTGGAACCTCCCTAGCGGGAAGGCTAGCAAGCTTTTAGCCGGTTCTCCTCTCTTCTCAGAGTCTCTGGGGTCAAGTGGCTCAGGCGTCGGTGGAGCAATCACCTCATGAGGGCTAGAAGTACTGTGATAACAGAGGGGTACCAGGTTCTATTCCCTACGCATCTCCCCGACTCCCTTGTTGGTAGAAAACCATACAAGTAACCTTTTTGTAGAGATAATGGCATCTAGAAGGTTGAGACCGGGTCTTTCAAGAATAGCATTGTAAGCTAAGGAAACTCGAACAACCAAAAATTTTATGAAGACTGTACTCTGGCGCGGTTCCATCCCAGCCATAACCGGAAGGATGATCTCTCCCTCTACCCTTATAGAATCCCTAGTGAAACCCATCAAGGGAGTGGTCACGGGGTGAAGAAGATTAGAAGACAGACTCATTCGAACAAATGTCTCATACGAAAGAACATCAACTGAACTTCCACTATCGATGAGAATTCGCTTTATAGGGTGTTTAGCTATCGTCATTGACACGACGATGCTATCATCATTAGGGTTGTCCACCCCTTCTATGTTCCTTCTAAAAAAGGAAATTACAGAGTCTACACCATCCTCATACTGCCTTTTAGAGTTGCTGCTTGCCCCCTAGGAAATCATGGCCACCATCTTCTCTGTCGGAGCGTTATCCACGCCGATTTGGATAGTAGGAGGTGCCGACAGGCCCGAGCAGTGGGATTTCCTTTTTGGACGAACTTTCCTAGATGGCCATGTTGAACAAGTTTCTCAATGGCTTTCTTCAGCAGGCAGCAGTCCTTCATGTTGTGGCCATAGTTCCGATGATAGCAGTAGTAAAGATCTTTATTATGGAGGACTCTAGGCCTCATGGGAGACGAACACCGAAGATAGGGCTCACCCTCAATCTCCAACAAGATATATGATATTGGGGCGAGAAGCAGGGTAAAGTACTCCTTGGGAGCCAGGGCCCGAGGTCGGTTATCTGGACGATGAGGAGGCTAAACTTCCTAGGTCACGCTCCAGCAAGCTTCGAATGCGATGGCTTCTTACTGGACCCCTTGTCGACCTCCCTTCTGGAAAAATCTGCTTCATCAGCGCGGATATACTTCTACGCTCGGCTCAGCAATTTAGCATAAGAGCCAAAAGGCTTCTTATCCAGAGAATAGGCGAAGCGGAAGGGACAGAGTTCCCGCTTCAAGTCCAGGGTGGCCACAGAGTCCTCAAGATTATAGACTTCGAGCGCAGCTTCCTTGAATCGAGCTACGAAGTCCTTCAAGGTTTCGTCGCTCCTCTGCTGGATGGCAAATAAGCTATCAGCCACCCTGGGGATCTTTCGGCATGCATCAAAGTGAACCAAGAAGGATCTCTTCAGCTGCTGAAGGAGTTAATACTGCATGGTGGTAGGCGGGAATACCACGTGCAGCCTTTTGGAGCGTTGCTGGGAAAGCGACGCAGAGGAGAGAATCCGTTGCCTTCTAGACTTGCATGAGGACTTTATAACTCCAGGTGATCCAGGGGGTCTGTGGTGCCTCATATGGGTCCAGCTGGTAGACAGAATCAGGATGGGATCGGTTCCTCCATGATACGGTGAGATAGGGGGGTGACGGTCGTAGTCCGTCCCGTGAGGGTTGGTAATTCTGCAGCTGAGCTCCTCCAGCCGCAGATGATACTCATCCAACCGTCGCTCGGCCCGATGAGCAATCTGTTTGTCGAAGGAATCTCCTCTCGAAGATTCAGAGAAAAACAGGGAGAGGGTTATCGATGGAGAGGATGCACATGCTTGGATTCCTTCCCACCACGCCGCTTGGGGGGCGGTCAAAGCGATGAAAAGGAGATCGCGGCCATTTGGAGGTCTCCCGGCGACAAGGTTTTGGAGATGTGCTATAGAAGGTCTCCGAAGGAGTCCTGCCATGATGAGACTGGCTAGCCCAATGACCCCCTTCATGAGGCGGAGGGAGCTGAGATGGCAATGGCATAGTGGTGGAGCACTGTTCCTGCAGCCCCCAAACCACCGCCATCAATCTTGAACTTGCTGGGTCAGGGCAGTGAGCCGGTCAATTTGGCTGACCTATGGCTGCATGGGGGGCGGAGCAGGGAGGTCGGCCCCCAGCTGCTCAGCCCGTGGGAGGTGCCCCTCAGCCTGACTGGTAGAAGCCTCCTGCACATGTGTAACTGCTATTTTCTTCCTTGCAGGGGTTGTAGGTACATTGAATGAACGTTTATGCCCCCTTCCTGGCGCGCCAATCTATTACTGCCAAATCACTTTCAGAGAGCGCCGGATGGGAAGAGAATTTCGTAGGTCTTCAAAGAGATGACATGACCGCTTCCTCTAGCCGGGAACCTGCAACAAAAGTTTCAAACAAGTGGTTCCAGCGGGGACCCTCCGACGCTCTAGTTAGTTGTCTGGAGAACAACAATAGAGATCGAGTAGTAGAGAATGATCTCTCTTTTTTTTCGTTGTGAGTGAAGGTTTTTATACCTATTGGGGGTTCCTTTTACCCTTGGTGGATGACTGTTGAATCACGTCGTCTATCAGGAGCGACGTCGTAAGTGGTAGGTGGGCGCATTGCTGCTAGACTTGTGCCGTAAATAACGGTAACTGCCCGTAGTCTTCGAGATAGTGGGTTAGTGGGCCACGTGGTAGCTCTGGGCACTTGTTAGGCTGCTGGAAACTAAGTTCGAGGTTGGTTCCAAGGCCGAGGCTGGGCTCGAGGCCGAGGTTAAAATTGAAGTTGAATTCGAGGCCGAGGCCGAGGCCAGGCTCGAGGCCGAGGCCGAAGCCATGCTCGAGGCCGATACCGAAGCTGGGCTCGAGGCCGAGGCCAAGGCCGAAGCCGGGCTCAAGGCCGAGGCTAGGTCTGAGGCTGAAACCGAGGCTGAGGTTAACTCGAGGATGGGGCCAGCTAACATATTATTGTTCAGCTCTGAAAACTGTGCAGTCTGTTAATCCATTGCCCGTGGACGTGATTAGCCACATCAAGAAGTGATGGAGATCTGTTTAGTTTAGTTTTTTTTAATCTATTTTCATAACCAATTTCATTGGCATGTGAATATTAACATTTGTTTTTGGAGTAAAAATGTTAGACAAATTGCTGTAAAACTTCATAAATGGATTATTATGAAATTGACAACTGGTTGTCAGAAATTATTGAATCCTCCTCTGCTGTAAGCCTTCCCAACTCTAATTAGGAGATTGTTGATGGATTCTCTGTTCTGGATGATAGAGATTAGCCCTTTTTACATGTCGTTTGGTCGGTCGGTATGTCTGTCTTCTGGGTGTGGGTGAGACATGGCATTTGTTGCATTGGTCGCCCCAGTCCACTGATCCCTGTCACTTATAAACATATCTAATTATAGGATATGGAGTTATGAGATAATGACTTAGCAAGTTTCTATCCCATATCATCAATGGCAGGACAAACAACTCAAATACTCGAAAAATAAGAGGAAAATAAATGAGATCTATTACGCTCTCAATGGTAGCTGGCTCTAAAAAAAACTGAGCTAAAGTTATGATTTTGATACTGGTTTTTAAAGTTCTGCAAGATATCAAAGAAGCTTTCAAAAGCTTCAGCGCTTACAGTGCATATGAATAAGATAGCATGAAAGTGAAGCAAGGCAGCACCTTGCTGAAACTTTCATTCAAGCAAATGGAGAAGACATCTCAAAGACAAGGATGAGTTGATATCTCATTCTAGGGTTCAGTATTGTCTTGAAATAGATGGAAACAATCACAAGTACATTAATTTTTGCTCGTGCAATAATGTTGTTATGATTTCTATATTATTATTCATTATTAGTGTGTATTACCTGCATCTACTTTCTATCAAACTTTCTTCGGCTCAAGACCTGCAATAAATGTGTAGAGGTGGATTATTGAAAGAACACTTAATACAGATTAATTTTTAAAAAATAAAAATATCATTCCACATCCTAAACTAAAATAATTTGTAATCAAAACCTCAATTTTGATTTCAATTATAATTAATTCTTACCGTTTAAATTTGTGATTAAAAATAATAAAGAAATAGACATATGACTATCAAGTCATCACTGTAGATTATTTGGCACGCTTAAAAAAGAAAAAGATGCATGATGCTGTTTTACCATATTATTTATTTTGAACAGCTAATATTTTTAGGGGCCGTATGATAGCTTTTTTATTTCTTTTAACGCTAAGCAGGGTTGATTACAAATTAAATCAAAATTAGAGTTTTGATTATATATTTTTTAGTTTAGGAAAGAATGTGCAAATGCTCCATAATTAAGGAGAAATAAGTGGAATTTACTTTACTACTTTGAGAAGAAATTACAGCGAGACTCCTTTAAGTTTGATTGATTTATACATCGACTATCAAAGATTTTTTTCTAAAAACATTTAAACGATCATTCTAATACACAAAAACCTATTTTATTAATGTATTTCTTAACACCATTAAGCTACTCAGTAAAAGATTGAATTTGTCCTTATGAATTCGTGGCATAGTTTTGAAAATTGGACCGGATCAGTCGGTCTAACCGATCCAACCGAGAACCGATCATCAGTCCGATCCGATTTTATTATTAAAGTTAACTTTTATATGACTTGATGAAAACAAAAAAACCCATTGAATCGATCGAGTTCTAAAGAACCGGTTCAACCCTAGTTTTTAGACTTTTAGTTTTGATAAATAAAATTAGGATTAGATTTTTTGGGTTTTTAGTTTTTCACTTCATTTTGCATCTGGAAACAACCCATCTATAGTTTATATGATATTTTTCTATAATTTTAATCTTATATATATATATATATATTGAATAGATATATAAGTTTTAAAGATGAAGAAGATAAAGAAGATGAAACATATATGTGTCTTCTAATGAATAAAAAAATAGATGAAGAACGAGATCTAGAAGAAGAAGCAGAGCTTTGAGCAGGTATTCTAGATCCATAAATTTTATCATTATATAAACCATAAATATCATTAAGAAATCATGTTACCTAATCTTTAGCAGGTTCAGGATTTTGATTCATATTTTTAATTAAAAAATTTATGCCATTTAATTTAACTCTAGAATCAAAAATGGCAGCTAAGTTATGCAATGGACATATCCTATTCCAACATTCATTCCATTTAGTTTTCGTATTACATATAATAGGCATTAAAACTTCATGATATCTATATTCTTTAAATTTTTACTAATTATATATGCTTTTTGTAAAAATGAACAAGAAGTTGGATAATACATACCTGAAAGAACATTTGTAGCATCATAAAAAGTAACCAAAAAAATCTTCTAAAATTTTATCTTGATGCCAATCAGTTTCAGTCAATGTAAATCCTAATCCACGATCATTAATATAAGCACTTAATAAGTTCTTATATGGATATGCATCATGTATCATGGTATAGGTACTATTTCAACGAGTAATTACATCAAGTTTAAATTTTTTAAAACGTTTATCATGATCTATACATAATTGTTTAAATTCTTGAAGTCTTCCTTGAAGCATGAATAAAAAAAACTGAATTTCTAATTTTTGAAATAACCTCTTGATTATGTCCATGCCAGATTAAGCAGAAAAATTTAATATATGACATGCATATCTAATATGAAATAATTGTTCATCTAAAATGGGATGCAAAGAGTCATTTAATAATGCAACAGCAGAATTATTATTAGATGCATTATCAAAAGTAATAGATATTATTTTATTATTAATATTATATGAGCATGCAGTTTGATAAATAACATTTAAAATTTATTGTTTCGAATGCGAAAAATTAAAAGCACAAAATGCAATAATTCGTTTATTTAGTTGCCAATCATTATCAATATAATAAGCAGTAATAAATGCCGACCAAATATCAGAAGTTAAAGAAACTCTAGCTTTTAAATTTGAGAGAGTTTCAGTTAAACTTTGTTTCATTGCTAAAAAGTTTGTTATAGCTACTCTTCTAAATGTATGCCTACTAATTCTTTATAAGCAGATTGTAGGCCTAATTGAAGATATCATTCAAAATTATAAGATTCAGATAAACTAAAAGGTAATTCATCTTGAACTATCCATTTTACAAGTAATTTCCTTTGATTTTCATGGTTATATGCAAAATTACCTGCAAGTGATCCCTCTTGTATATTAAGGGTACATTGCTGACGGAAATCATGCATCCTATAAGTCTCTTGATTCTTTTTAAATGCTCTGTTCCCAAGTACTAAAATAACTGTAAAGTTTTGCACATTTTCTATATTTTGCTTTGTAGACTCCATCATCTATAATTCTATCGAAATCATTCCAAATATCACTAGTCCTCTTATGAGAAGAGGTTTGACATAGAGAGAACTTGGGGTTGGGGTTAGGGATTAGTTTCCTCACCCTCAGAAAAAGGGTGCATGTTAAAATTACTTTCGCCAAAAGATGTCATATCTAAAATTTTTAACTAATGAATGCAAAAAAATAAAAGCTAACCCATAAGAAGGAATTGAGAAGAGGATCAGAGGTGGAGGCGCGGAGCCGAGATTTGTGAGTTTTCTCTTGTGCTCTTGCCTCTCAACAAGAAGTGACCTCTTTTCTCTTGTACTTCTCAACAAGAATCTCCTCTTATGTAGCACTTGAACACTTGCTAGAGCACTTGCCACTTACAAGAACACTTGCAAACTAAAAATTAAATTGCAAATATGCTAAAGCACTTGCTAGAAGAGAGAAATAGTAGTAATAGAGAAGAGTTGGTTTGGTGTGGTGAGAATGAGGAAGGAATGGACTATTTATAAAAGTTTCAAAAATTTTTTTTTTTCAAAAATCCTTTAATATAAGGGTTATATGGCTGTTGGGAGGGGTAAAATGATTAAAACCTCCCCTAAACGGCTATCTAGCTGTTTTTAGCTATTTTCAACGGCTATACAGTAGGGGCCCCTAAACGGCTATCTAGCTGTTTTTAGCTATTTTCAACGGCTATACATAGGGGCCATGCCTGGCACGGTTCATGGTGGGCCGTGCCAAGCACAGTATGGCCCATTTGTTACTGGGCCGGCACGGCAATTGAAGCAGCATGACATTCCTCTTCTCAATTCCTCTTCTTCCCATTTTCCAACTAAAGCCTTTCCGCTAAGCAATGGCATTCCTCCCCTCTAGCATATAAATCAAGACCACCCCCAGTCCCCTTACTCCCACGGCCATACAAGTACAACCCTCTCGCCTCCATCTCTCAATAATTAGTTCTCCCAAACTCTTCCTTTGCCGTCTTCCACTAAATACAACATGAGAAAGAGGCGCAGAGAGATGGTTCTTGACATCGATCGCCTACCGGAAGACCTCCTTGTTGAGATCGTGTTGCCTCGGAATCTTCCACACCGCTTCATGATCTCATCAGCGTTAGAGGATCGTAAGCTTCACTCCGAGAGAAACTCTGAAACTTATTTCTCTTTCCTGACTTCCAAGAGTTTATTAAGCATAGATATTGTGCTCGTGTTGGCCAGCTGCAAGAGATGTTGACTTTTTAACCGTTTAAAAAGGAAAAGTTTTAAAATTAAAAAAAAAGTAAATGACCATGCGAGTAAATGTTCGCGTGGGACGTTGGTTGAACGCTCGCCAGGGAGCGTTCAGTGAATGATCGCGTAGGGAGCGTTAGTGAATGATCGCATAGCGAGCATTCAGCGGAACGGAGCGAACGCCAGCGAGCGTTCCGCTCATCCTTTCCACCATCAGAGTGTTCGCTCGAGTCGCGATCCTTTCCGCAAACATTGCATGACCAACGTTCTAGAAGGAGCAGTCACAAGGCTAAATGGCTATATATATATATATATATATATATATATATATATATATATATATATATATATATATATATATATATATATATATATATATATATAAGTTAAGGAAAAAGGGGATTTAAATTCTAAAAAAAATTATCTTATTGTTTTTGAGATTTTGCTGTTGCAAGAGCTTGGGTTCCGTGTCTCAACCAAAAGCGTGCAGGAGAAATGTTCTTTTAATTTTTTATTATATTAATTACTTTTCTTTGGGCATTTGAAAGGTTCATTGGGTTGCACTCTACATGAAGTGGTAAGAGGATCAGATTGAGCCGAGTCGTTGTACCTTAGGAACATATCGCCTATAACCTGAACGAAAGGGCAAAAACTTGTTCTTAGGGTTCTTAGGGCAGTGTCTAACATGCCTCGATCAGGCAAGATTCTCTTTTATATTTCGTTTATATTTTACATTTATATTTTTAGATTAAATCTCTAGCATTTTCTAGGAAGGATTTTTTGCAAAAATAAAATAATTTTCTAATAGCTAAGGACAAGTTTTTGTTTCACTAGAAATTGCTAGATTTTTATTATAAGTTATTAAAAAAATCCTTACTTTTGAATCTGTGCAGAAGCCGTAGAGTTTATTTCAAAATCTAGAAATATCTAAAAAATCACTAATTTAAAAATTCAAACTATAAGGCTAAATCTTTAACTTTTTGTTGTCCAGAACGAATTAAGCAACGAAGACACTCATAAAATGGGTTCTGATGATTTTAGTAGAATCAAACCTGAAAAGTTTAATGGATTATTCTTTAGGAGATGACAAAGCCAAGTGAAATACTTAGGCTTATTTTCTGCCATAGAATTGCCAGATCCTAAATCCAATACTCAACTAAGTTCTTCTAGTATAGTTGATACTTCCTCTTCATCAATATCAAAAACACCCCAAGAAATAGATTTTCATTTTAGACATAGAATTTTAAGTGCTCTATCTGATAATCTTTATATATTAACCTTTCCACTTAAATTGCTAAGAAACTTTGTGATGCCCTTGAGGCTGAATATGGGATGGATGATGCTGGTCTAGATGAATTCACTATCTCAAAATTCTAAAAGTACATAATGGTAGATTTCAAACCTATTAGTATTCAAATACATAAATTCCAAGATTTTCTTAGAAACTCGACTGGCTATAGTTTTTCTTGGTCCAAGCCTTAATAAATGCCCTTCCACCTTCTTGGTCATCCTTTACACGAGAGCTAAGCCATAAGCAAGGTAACTTGATCCTAACAGAAGTGATTAACTGGGCCAACAATTAGGATTGAAGAAGAACACTGGCTTAAGCTCAATCAAAATCAAAAGACCGATTTTGGACCTAAAATCCATTTGACCAAATCAAATCCAACTCCAAATCAATTCAAACCTAGGGGACTCCAAATCAATTCAAACCTAGGGGAAAGAATTTTAAAAAGAAGAAATTCCAATTTAGATCCAACCAATCACACAAATCTTCTCAGAACCAATCAAATCAAAAGTCAAAAAATTATAAAGGCACATTTTGCTGTGTGCGAAAGGATAAATCATATGACGAAGGACTGCTATGTACCACCGAAAGACTGAACCATTGAGGAAATCATCTAAACCACAAGTTAACGTGGTCGAGAGTGGTGCTGAGCCTTCTTTCAGGTCGATAAATTCAAAATTCTTAATTAACTCAACCCAACCTTCTTGTGATTGGTGGCTTGATTCAGGAGCTAATGTTCATGTTTGCTTTGATCGCTCTTGGTTCTCCACCTTTCAAGAATCAAGTTGAGGAGGTATAACACTTGGGAATAATTCTTTAGCATAAGTACTTAGAAAAGGTCAAGTGGATCTAAAAATGACATCTGAAAAGATCCTGATCCTTCATGAAGTGCTATTCATTTCTAGTGTTAGAAGAAATTTTATTAGTGAATCTCTCCTTATATCTAGATGATATAAAATTATTCTAGAGTCAAATAAAGTTGGAATTACTCATAATAACGAGTTTGTTGGTAAAGGCTTTATTTGTGAAGGTATTTTCAAATTAAATGTATCCTTCAAGTTATCTAATAAAAGTCCTTTTCTTTTTAATGTTGAATCTTCAAATGTTTGGCATAGTAAACTTGATCATGTAAATTTTGATCGTATTCATTATATGACAAATCTTAATCTAATTCCTAAAGTTTATATTGATAGAAAGTTCGAATGCGAGATCTGTATTCAAGCCAAGATGCCAAGAAAACCTTTTAAATCAGTAAATAGAAGTTCAACACTTCTTGAATTAGTCTATAGCGATGTATGTGACTACCAAGTTTTCTACACGGAAAGAAAATCATTATTTTGTAACATTCATTGGTGACTTCTCTCAAAATTGTCACATATATTTGATAAAATATAAGGATGAAGTATTAGATAAGTTTAAGATTTATAAGATAGAAGCTGAAACCCAAACTGAGAAAAAGCTTAAGAAACATAGGTTAGACCATGGTGGTGAATATACCTCAAATGAAATAACTCTATTTTGTCAAGAATATGGAGTAATTCATGAAGTTACCCCACTATTCTCTCCTCTGTCCAATGCTGTAGCTGAACAAAAAAATTGTACATTAATGGATATGGTTAACTCAATGTTAATCAGTTCAGGCATACCCGAGAACTTATGGGGGGGGAGCTCTATTAGCTGCTAGTTATATCTTAAATAGGATAACCTTTAAGGATAGTCCTAAAATACCTTTTGAGCTTTGAAAAGGTAGAACACCCAGACTAGATTACCTTAAAGTATGGGATGCTTAGCTAAGGTAGGAATACCTGAGCCTAAGAGAAAAAATAGGATCTAAAATCGTAGATGCTATCTTTATAGGTTATTCCTTAGATAGCAGTACCAATAAGTTCATAATGATAAACTCTAATATAAGTGGTATCTCAAATAATACTCTTATCGAATCAAGAGATGCTACATATTTTGAAATATTTTTCCTTTCAAGAACCAAGTACCAAATCAACTCTCTTCTAATCCTTTTTTGGTTTATGATTCTTTTGAAGCTGGGTCCTCTAATGAGTCAAAGAAAAGAAAAATATCTAATCCTAAAGGTGGACCTTCTGAACTTAGAAAAAGTTTAAGAATAAGAAAGGAAAAAGACATTGGTGAAGGTTTCTTTACTTTCCTAGTCGAAGGCAAACCTTTCTCTTTTTCAGAGGTGATGTCTTTACCTGATCTTTTTGGAAGAAACTATTCTGAATTTAATTCAACCTTACAAAATGAAACTTGGATCTTATCTGATTTACCCCCTGAAAGCAAACCTTTAGGGTGTAAGCGGATATTTAAGAAGAAATTTAGACCTGATGGTTCAATAGAAAAGTATAAGGCTAGATTAGTAGCCAAAAGGTATAACCAAATGAAAGGGTTAGATTTCTTTGATACCTACTCTCCTGTAGCTAGAATAATAACCCGTAGATCACTTTTTGCTATTGCTTCCATTCATAAGTTAATCATTCATCAAATGGATGTGAAGACTACGTTCCTTAATGGAGATCTTGAGGAGAAGATCTATATGAAACAGCCAGAAGGTTTTGTTGTAAAGGGAACAAGAAAATAAGGTTTGTAAACTTATTAAGTCCCTTTTATGGTCTTAAACAGACTCCTAAACAATGGCATGAGAAATTTGATCAAAGTATTCTATCTTTTGGATTTCAAATTAATAATCATGATAAGTGTGTCTATTCTAAAATCATCGACAATGATTGTGTAATCCTTTGCTTATATGTCGATGATATTTTAATTTTTAGAATATCTTTAGAAATTATTTTAAGTGTTAAATCTTTCCTCTTTTTACGTTTGATATAAAAGATTTAGGTGAAGCAGATATAATCCTAGGGATGAAGCTATCAAATCCCATGAAGGGATAGCTCTCTCTCTTTCTCATTCTATAGAAAAAATGATCAAGAAGTTTGGTTATTCCAATCTTAAATCAGTATCTACTTCTTTTGATCCTAGCTTTCACCTAAAGAAAAATTTAGGTGACCCAATTAATCAATTAAAGTATTCTCAAATTATAGGATATCTCTCGTATGTAGCAAATAGGACAAGTCATGATATTGCCTATGCTGTAGAAAGACTTAGTAGATATAATCAAAATCCTGATCAATCACATTGGATAGCCTTAGAAAGAGTGTTTCAATATTTAAAGGGAACACTTAATCTCTCTTTGATATTCACTGAATACTCTAAGGTGGTTAAGGGTTACAGTGATGCTAATTGGGTCACTAATTCTCATAATTTAAAATCAACCATTGGATATCTCTTTCTTTTTGGTGGTGCTGTTATTGCCTAGGGATCAACTAGGCAAACTATCATTTCTAAAAGCACCATGGAGGCCGAGTTGATAGCTCTGGATACCACAAGGCAGAGTGGATAAAAAATTTAATATCAGAGCTACCTTGGTACCTAAGCCAGTTCCACCTATATTAATCCATTATGATAATAAGGCTGTAATCAAACTGACTAATCAAAAGAGTACCAATAAAAAGATGAATCACCATATACGGCTTTGTCATAAGTCTATAAGACAACATAAGAAAAAAGATATTAACTCCTTAGAATTTGTCAAATCCGAGAAGAATTTGGTAGATCAATTAACCAAGAAATTATCTAGGAGTGGAGCCCTAGATTCATCGAGGGGGATGAGGCTCAAGCCCATTACTTGGTCACCAGCAGTGGATACCCAACTTCTGTGATTGAAGATCCCATGAAAGAGGTTCAATGTGATAAAAATAAAACTGATTGAGTGATCTGTTAGAGCACAAATTTTTTTAAAAAAATTTTCATCACATCCCTATGATGAGTGCTCTTATAAAGTGACAAAATAAATTTTGTAAGGTTGAGTAATACTCTTAATGGATCCGAGGTAGGTTATCTACAGGGTATTAGTCATAAATACCCTTTGAGAATTTACCTATATGAGAATTGTCATATTAGACCATGACTAAATGTTTGGGCTAACCTTAAGAAATTCTCATGAAAAATTGAGGTACTAAGCATAAGGCCTTTAATGCACTGACCGCTTAAACCCAATTGATCCATACTGTATGCGTGATTAATAGAAGTCTGAGTCAAGGACCTAGTTCAAGGTTTAACCACTATGGCTCCTTCATATGTATACAATCAACACTAAGTGAGGTTCAAGTCTAAAGGACACCTCACCTATTGCATAGTATAAGATACCCTAAAATTAATATTATATATTTTTTTTATTTATTTAAAACTTTTATAGGGATTGTTGACTTTTTAACTATTTAAAAAGAAAAAGTTTTTAAATAAAAAAAAGTAAAGGACCCATGCGAGCATTTAATGCTCGCGTGGGACGTTGGTTGAATGCTCGCCAGTGAGCATTCCGCGTCATCCTTTCCACGAATGCTCGAGCGTTCCACGATCCTCTCTACAAACATTGCGTGACCAATGTTCTTAAAGGAACGGTCACAAGGCTAAATGGCTAAAAGATTTTGTATATATATATACATGGATATGCTAAAAAAAAGGGGATTCAAATCCTAAAAAAAATATCTTATTGTTTTTGAGATCCTGCTGTTGCAAGAGCTTGGGTTCTATGTCTCAACCAAAAGCCTATTGGAGAAAGGTTCTTTTAAATTTTTTGCTATTGGAGAAAGGTTCTTTTAATTTTTTTTTATATTCATTACTTTTCTTTGAGCATCTTAAGCGTTCATTGGGTTGTACATCCACACGATCGTACTCGTGGTAGGAGGATCGGATTGAGCCGGATTGTTGCACCTTAGGGACAAATCGCCTATAACCAGCACGAGGGGACAAAAATTTATCCTTAGAGCAGTGTCTAACATACCTCGATCAGGCAAGGTTCTCTATTATATTTGGTTTATATTTTGTATTTAAATTTTTAGATTAAATCTTTAGCATTTTCTAGAAAAGATTTTTTGCAAAAACAAAACAATTTTCTAACCAGAGATTCTACCAGGCAACAAAGGCAAGGAAGGTCGGGCAGTGCATGTCGGTCCACAGGGAATGGACGCTCCATTGGTGGAACAAGGAGGAATTCCTTGCTCTTCTTAGAAGCTGCGCAAGATGCGGAAATATTGAAGCCTGCTGCAACCTAGGATTGGTGTGTCATTGCCTTCTGATGTTATTCCTAATAAGATTGGGCTACTATGATATTAAATACTTGTGTTCTATAGTTCTACTCCGGTGAAGCAATCGAAAGAACGGACATGAATTCAGACCCATTGCCTAAGAGGTCTTGCAATATTTCTCCTTGTTGCCGCCGGGATCCGTCCTCCGACTCGGGCGCGGTCGATCCTCGGGAGTGGGGTGCGGCGGACCTGCAAAACAGGAAGCCCTGCACACGGAAGGACACCGGGGGTGGTCCTCCGCGGAAGGCCCTCCGACGCTCAAGTCAGCGAGGAAGGAAACGGCGATCAACCAGACAATGAGGAGGTGGATCTCTCCGGGAGACCTCTCCAGGGGGGCGGTCAATCGGAGGCTCTGGTAAGGGCAGAGCACCGACGAGCTGCCGGGAGAGAGAGAGAGGTAACCCCTGGAGTTCTTTTGTGTGTCAAGGGTTGCGTACCTGAGGTAATCTGCCAAACTCGTATTTATAGACTGTCACCAGGGGGACTTGAGCGTCTTCTGGAAGGTACTGAAGTTGTTAAGATTCGGGGGTAGACAGAATCAGGCCGTTGTGGGGCAGTTAGAATCCACGCCTTGTCCGTTAAGGGATCGACGACTGGGAGAGCCCCTCGATGTCTTGGGATCTGGGTGAGTAGACCTGGGGCGGTTATTATAGGTCTTAGGCCACGTCTTAATATGATCCCTTGCTTAGGTAGACTTGGGTTCTCCCGCGCCAGGTTCCGCGGAGGTGGACGTCGGGGCGCGGATCGCTAGGCAGCAGCGGGCTATGGGAGCCCGGAAGAAGCCGAACCGCGGAGGCCCAGAATGGGCCGAGCTAGGGAAGCCCGGAAGAGGCCGAGCTAGGGAAGCCCGGAGGGAGCCGAGCTGCGGAGGCCCGGAATGGGCCGAGCTAGGGAAGCCCGGAAGAGGCCGAGCTAGGGAAGCCCGGAGGGAGCCGAACCACGGAGGCCCGGAAGAAGCCGAGCCACGGAGGCCCGGAAGAGGCCGAGCTAGGGAAGCCCGGAGGGAGCCGAACCACGGAGGCCCGGAGGGAGCCGAACCACGGAGGCCCGGAAGAGGCCGAGCTAGGGAAGCCCGGAGGAGCCGAACCACGGAGGCCCGGAGGGAGCCGAACCACGGAGGCCCGGAAGAGGCCGAGCTAGAAAGCCCGGAGGGAGCCGAACCACGGAGGCCCGGAAGAAGCCGAGCCACGGAGGAGGCCCGGAGGGAGCCGAACCACGGAGGCCCGGAAGAAGCCGAGCCACGGAGGCCCGGAAGAGGCCGAGCTAGGGAAGCCCGGAGGGAGCCGAACCACGGAGGCCGGAGGGAGCCGAACCACGGAGGCCCGGAAGAGGCCGAGCTAGGGAAGCCCGGAGGGAGCCGAACCACGGAGGCCCGGAGGGAGCCGAACCACGGAGGCCCGGAAGAGGCCGAGCTAGGGAAGCCCGGAGGGAGCCGAACCACGGAGGCCCGGAAGAGCCGAGCCACGGAGGCCGGAAGAGGCCGAGCTAGGGAAGCCGGAAGAGGCCGAGCTAGGGAAGCCCGGAAGAAGCCGAGCCACGGAGGCCCGGAAGAAGCCGAGCCACGGAGGCCCGGAAGAAGCCGAACCACGGAGGCCCGGAAGAAACCGAAAGGAGGGGGTCAGCCTTAGCCGTCTTGCACGGATATCAATGCAATGACGATTTTACCCCCCAACACATGCCCCCCACTCCCTAGTTCGAAGCGTAGGTTCGGGCGTAGGGAGTAGAAACTCAAGTGGCGCGCCCCGATGGGACGTTTTGGCTTAAACAACCCGTGCAATGATGCCTTAATTAATGCGGTAGGGCCGCCGTACCTCCGAAGGTAAGGCTTCTCCATTAGCCACGGTTGGGATCGTGCCGTGCCGTGAATCCCGATCGGTGCGGGGGTATGTCGAGGCGATCCCGGACGCCTCGAATGGGGAGTTCCGCCCCCAGGGCGGTTTCTTGGCGGAGAAGCGAAGTGACAGCTGCCCTGCGCCTATATATATACACGCGCACGTGTGCGTGTTGGTGGCGTCTTCTTTGTTTTCAGGAGAGCGTTGGCATCTCATCCTCTTCAGCGTTCACCGTTTTTTCGCCCAGGACTTCCTTAGACCGAGATGGCGATGAGCCCTGGAGACGTAGCCTCAGAAATCGTCGCTGGAGATTTGGGGAGGATTCACCAAAGGTATGGTCTGCCCATGGACGTGGTTTTGCGGGTGCCAGGGCTTGAAGACAGGGTCACCCGTGACTTGGAGTCTGGAGTATTTGTCTACGAGGACAGCTTTAAGGCGGGTCTTCGTTTCCCTCTCCATCCCTTGGTGAAGGAGATCATGACCCATTACAACATCTGTCCATCGATGGTGGCCCCAAACAGTTGGCGGAACATCGTTGGATTTATCTCGATGTGCCATCAGATCCAATCGTTGCGACTCTCCCCCTCTTTTGCACCTGTTATCACCTAACTCCCGGGCGAAAATCGGAGTGGACCTCCATCGGGCCCCGGAGGTCTTTTAATGTCATTGCGGATAAGCCCCTCTTCCATCAAGGGGTGGAAGAGTCGATTTGTGATTGCGGAGGGGAACATCGGGTCCGATTTCCCTCGGCGATGGGGGGAAGTCGCGAAGGATGCGGAGACGCATCCGGCCCTATCGGTGCAGGAGGAGAGGGACCTGGACGTCCTTCGTAATGGACAGACGTTTTCGGCCAACGACTTGTTATCGGAGGGAGCTCTCTTTGCAGCCGGGCTCAGCCCTTGGACCCTCAAGGTGAGTTTCTTTTCGCGTTGCGTATTTTTCCCGATTACTGCGTGTGGGTTTGATCATGTGAACTCCGGTTTGGCAGCCACGAGGTTGGCGTTGTCGAGCCTCTCCAAGAGGAAGAGAGGGAAGCGTCCTGGGGAAGGTAGTGGAGCGGACAGTGGCCATCCCAAAAAGAGGGGTCACACATCCGCAAAGAGCCCGCCGGACGCTGGAGCAAGCCGCTACGGAGGTAGCCGCTACAGGGGCGCCTGGGGCAAAGGAGGATACGGGGAGGGCGGCCGTGGCGCCCGAACCTCTCGTTTTGGAGATCTCGATAGTTCGGACGAGGCTCCGCTGGCTCATCTGACCGCGCCTCCCTTGAAGGAGGAACTCGTGACGTGTCCAGTGGAGGCGGACGTAGTGGAGGGGTCCACCGCCCCCGTGGAGTCGCCACTGGCTCCAGCGGGAGAGGGGGAGGAGACAGCCGCATGGAAGGAGTTCGGGAGGGGCCCCTGCTTGGTCTATCCGCTGGGGAATCCGGCAGCAGTGAGGTCGAGCCGCCCTCGATGGGCCAAGAGGCGGCTCAAACTGGGACCTCGGGGGAGCCTGCGGAGGGGCCGCAGGTGGCGGCTACTGGAGAGGGCGCACCAGTGGAGGGGGCGCAACAGAGTGGGGGTCCCGCGATTGGGGGCCCCTTCGAGGAAGATTTTGGGGAGATTAGCGCTTGGGCTGGTCGAGCTATCTGAAGAGGCTCATGTCAGGGCCCTGACGGAAGAAGCTGGGAGGCTGCAGGCCACTCAGCTGGGGATCGTCCAGGCCGGTCCCTCAGGTGGGGTCGGTCAACCCGGTGGCTCGGAGGCTAGCATCGACGAGGCGTTTTCCGCCATGATGAGGT
>UESW01004935.1:247009-292642 GCA_900491605.1 Calamus simplicifolius | reverse complement strand
AGATTTCCTAAAATCTCTATGGCCTCTGCAGCTCTTTTCTCCGCCTGAGGGCTTGGCCTCATGACCTTTTTATCGGCCTCGACGGCCTCCCTCTTGGCCTCAGTCACCGCCGCCTCCAAGTCGGCAATCTTGGCGTCGGACTGGCGGGCGACCTCTTTGGCCACATCTATTTCAATGGAGGCGGAATGTAATTGAGTCTTCAAAATGCACATTTCTGATTCCTGCCACCTCCAGCCTCTCCTCGGCCATTCTTTGCTTTTCCTCGGCCACCTGAGCGTTATCCAGCTCATTGGCTGCACGACGCTGGGCAACTTCCAGCGCGTACTCTGCCTTCTCGGCTCTTAGCCGGATGGCTTCGACTTCGCCCTTTAAAGTGGCCCGGGTATCCTCCAAGGGCCATCTCTGCCTTTTTTGCCATAGCTTGGAGTGACAGCATCTCCTCCCGCGACTGATCAAGGGCAACATCACTTAGGATCCAAAGGTCCCTCATGGCAATCAGAGAGTTTAGTGCCTGGACGGAGTGTCAATGTTAAAAAAAAAAAAGACGAAGGCAAAAGGTTAATAGAGCAAAACTCACCCAGAGGTGCGCCACGGACGCCTCGCGGAAGAAGGTAGCCCTCCCCTGATGCCGGAGAAACTCCTGCACCTCAACCACAGATGCCTCATCTAATGCTCGCTCGGCCCAGCGGCTGTGGTTCGCTAAAAGTGATTGGAAGGAAGGGTCGATGCCCTTCCTTTCCACTAACATGGGGGCCGCGGGGAGGACTCCGCCTCCGACTCTGCTGCCTCCGGCCCCTTGACTGATGGAGGCACTTCGGTTGTTGCCCCTTTGGGGGGCATGGTAACTGCTGGAGTCGGCTTTGTAGTTGCAAGGACCGGCTCCGTCTCCACGGCTTCGGGCGGGGGTGATGGTGCATTTGCGACCTGCCCTGGAGAAGGATCGAGCAGAATGACAGAAGGGGGAGCCGGTACTAAAGGCGATTCTTTTCCTCTTGCTTGGCTCCACCCAACTTCCTCGCTGGCCTTGGCCCTTACTGTGTCTTTCCTCGCGGGCTCATCGGCTTGGGCTTTGGCTGCCTCACGCACGCACGGGGGATCCACAACTTTGGCCCTTCCAGCGTCGGCCCCCCAGCGTCAGCCCTTCCAGCGTCGGCCCTCTTCAAAACCTTAGCGCGTAGGGGCTTCACAACTCTAGCCCCTCCAGCGTCGGCCCTCCCCGCGTCGGCCCTCCTTGGAATCTTGGCGACGGCCCTCCTTTCAGGGGGGCTCATTCCCCATTGCCTTCCTCTTCTTGGTAACCGTCTGCCTGAGCTTGCGAAGCGATGGCGTCATCCCTATAAAAAAAAAAGGAGATGAATATATATATATAGAGAGAGAGGGTGAGTAATCAAGTACTCACCACCAGAAGGGATTAGGCCGGCGAGACGAAGGTTTTCATCGATCAGAAGCTTATTACATCGAGGGACTTCAACAGTCAGGAGCTGCCTAAATGCTATTCAATCCCTTGGGAGGATAGAGGAATCCCTATTAGCGTCGGTGTTGGGTGTCCCCCAGCTTCCACTCACCCCTCGATATCAGCAAAAAAGAACTTATCCTTCCACCCTTTAACGGAGGTGGGAAGGTACAATTTAAGGATCCTAGTGGGTCTAGGAGTAAAGGACCACCAACCTAACTGCTTGCGAAGGGTATAAAAACTGCGAATAAGGAGATACTGGCCTCTATGCCTTGCAGTGACAGAGAACCAGAAAGCCAACGATGGTTCGGATCGAGTTAGGGACTAGTTGGGAAGGTGTTAAAGAATATCGATCCAGAAGGTTAAGGATGAAAGGGTGGATATGCAATCGATGTTCTGCCTTAAAGAAGGCTCTGTACAAGGCAACTCTTTTAGGACGGGAAGAAGTTACTCTGTCATCAGGAGTGGGGTAGGACAGACGTAGGTTTGACGGAAAACTATACTTGGCTCTTAGGTTTACTATGTCTTGAGCAGACATAGTGGAAGCAGTCCCCTCGGGGGACTCCTTGATAGTGCTGGAAGGACCAGCAGCTGTCGAACGACACCGGGTGGAGGTCCGTCCGATGGTCAGATGACTCCCGGCTGCGGGGCGTCTGACCAGCCGCCGCTCCGGCGAGGAGTGGTCGGAGGATGGGGTGGACCATTGGCTTGGTAAGGAAGCGGAAGGTTGAGAAGGAGTGGGGGAACGACCCCCAAAATCGAAATAGAACAAGAGGGCGAGGAAGCCATGGAAACTAACCTGGAAAGCTTGAGCTAAGATCGAAGGTGCACGAGGAGAGAACAAACAAGGGAGGCGGACGGACGCTTGCAGACTCGGGGGGGTAGCTATAACATAAGAGAAGAGGAAATGGGAAGATAATGATGATTTTTCTTTTTATAGCCCCATTTCAAATCATCCCGCGGCCGTCCGGTCTGGCCATGTGTCTACCTTCAAATGGAAGCCGCTTTGGTGGCCTACCGGCGCGAAAAACACGAAAAGCTTCACCAATAGAAAGATGGCGGTGGCCTTACCACAATGATGACGCTCACCTTTTTACGACTCATTACTCGAAGGAAATCTTCCCCAATCTCAACAGCCCGAACGGACGAAATGATGGCTCGGAAGTCAGCCACCCAGTGGATATTAACACCCCTTTCGCTGGTGATTGTGCGCTCACTCATCTCAGGGGCGGGGGGGCATCTGATACGGCTGACCATCTCCTCTGGATGGTGTTATAACCTTTTACGCGATTTCCGAAAATAATGATGTGACAGCTAATCCAAGAGATGGAATCTTGGCTCCGGCCTCCAGCGACGGCTCTGGCCTTTGGCTCCGGCCTTTGGCTCTGGCCTCCAGCGACGGCTCTGGCCTTTGGCTCCGGCCTTTGGCTCTGGCCTCCAGCGACGGCTCCGGCCTTTGGCTACGGCCTCTAGTACGGCTCCTGCCTTTGCTCCGGCCTCCAGCGACGGCTCCGGCCTTTGGCTCCTGCCGTTGGCTCCGGCCTCTAGCGATGGCTCCGGCCTTTGGCTACGGCCTTTGGCTCCGGCCTCCAGCGATGGCTCCGGCCTTTGGCTCCGGCCTTCAGCGATGGCTCCGGCCTTTGGCTCCGGCCTCCAGTGACGGCTTCGACCTTTGGTTCCGACCCCAACTTGGTGCCTTTCCTGTATACACTATGACCCACCTCAGGTAACAGATCCCGAGATTCGAGATCTGTTACCGTATACCTCGCTCACCGAAATCACGGGCAAGTGCTAGCATGCCCAGCAGTTATCGCCACAAGTGGCCCCCATCCAGCAACGGCTTAACCACTTGCCGTTCGAAGGAGCTTATCCTAACGAGGAAGATTCAACGATTCAAAGGAGGACGAAAAGAAAGGAACCTCCAAGACAGGTATAAGAGGACCCCGAGCTCAACAGAAAAAGGGGATCTCTCTCTCTCTCTCTCTTACACTAATGATCGACAAGTTCACTAACTTAAGTATCGGAGGGTCCTCGCCGGGAATACCGGCCCGGGGACTTCTTGCAGGTTTCCAAAGAAGGAAGACGACCTCTCCACCCCATTTAGGGGCCCACACTAGATCTCAGCATGCCCGACGCTCATCACCGGTGATTTGTCCGCATCACGTTAAACTCTTATTTTTATTATCAGAGCAAGAAGATCAGCAGCCAATCGTAAAAAGGATTTGTAAGAAGTGATGGAGATCTGTTTAGTTTATTTTTTTTTAAAATCTATTTTCATAACCAATATCATTGGCATGTGAATATTAACATTTGTTTTTGGAGTAAAAATGTTAGACAAATTGCTGTAAAACTTCATAAATGGATTATTATGAAATTGACAACTGGTTGTCAGAAATTATTGAATCCTCCTCTGCTGTAAGCCTTCCCAACTCTAATTAGGAGATTGTTGATGGATTCTCTGTTCTGGATGATAGAGATTAGCCCTTTTTACATGTCGTTTGGTCGGTCGGTATGTCTGTCTTCTGTGTGTGGGTGAGACATGGCATTTGTTGCATTGGTTGCCCCAGTCCACTCCCTGTCACTTATAAACATATCTAATTATAGGATATGGAGTTATGAGATAATGACTTAGCAAGTTTCTATCCCATATCATCAATGGCAGGACAAACAACTCAAATACTCGAAAAATAAGAGGAAAATAAATGAGATCTATTACGCTCTCAATGGTAGCTGGCTCTAAAAAAAACTGAGCTAAAGTTATGATTTTGATACTGGTTTTTAAAGTTCTGCAAGATATCAAAGAAGCTTTCAAAAGCTTCAGCGCTTACAGTGCATATGAATAAGATAGCATGAAAGTGAAGCAAGGCAGCACCTTGCTGAAACTTTCATTCAAGCAAATGGAGAAGACATCTCAAAGACAAGGATGAGTTGATATCTCATTCTAGGGTTCAGTATTGTCTTGAAATAGATGGAAACAATCACAAGTACATTAATTTTTGCTCGTGCAATAATGTTGTTATGATTTCTATATTATTATTCATTATTAGTGTGTATTACCTGCATCTACTTTCTATCAAACTTTCTTCGGCTCAAGACCTGCAATAAATGTGTAGAGGTGGATTATTGAAAGAACACTTAATACAGATTAATTTTTAAAAAATTATAAAAATATCATTCCACATCCTAAACTAAAATAATTTGTAATCAAAACCTCAATTTTGATTTCAATTATAATTAATTCTTGCCGTTTAAATTTGTGATTAAAAATAATAAAGAAATAGACATATGACTATCAAGTCATCACTGTAGATATTATTTGGCACGGTTAAAAAAGAAAAAGATGCATGATGCTGTTTTACCATATTATTTATTTTGAACAGCTAATATTTTTAGTGGCCGTATGATAGCTTTTTTATTTCTTTTAACGCTAAGCAGGGTTGATTACAAATTAAATCAAAATTAGAGTTTTGATTATATATTTTTAGTTTAGGAAAGAATGTGCAAATGCTCCATAATTAAGGAGAAATAAGTGGAATTTACTTTACTACTTTGAGAAGAAATTACAGCGAGACTCCTTTAAGTTTGATTGATTTATACATCGACTATCAAAGATTTTTTTCTAAAAACATTTAAACGATCATTCTAATACACAAAAACCTATTTTATTAATGTATTTCTTAACACCATTAAGCCACTCAGTAAAAGATTGAATTTGTCCTTATGAATTCGTGGCATAGTTTTAAAAATTGGATCGGATCAGTCGGTCTAACCGATCCAACCGAGAACCGATCATCAGTCCGATCCGATTTTATTATTAAAGTTAACTTTTATATGACTTGATGAAAATAAAAAAACCCATTGAATCGATCGAGTTCTAAAGAACCGGTTCAACCCTAGTTTTTAGACTTTTAGTTTTGATAAATAAAATTAGGATCAGATTTTTTGGGTTTTTAGTTTTTCACTTCATTTTGCATCTGGAAACAACCCATCTATAGTTTATATGATATTTTTCTATAATTTTAATCTTATATATATTTATATTTTTTGAATAGATATATAAGTTTTAAAGATGAAAAAGATAAAGAAGATGAAACATATGTGTGTCTTCTAATGAATAAAAAAATAGATGAAGAACGAGATCTAGAAGAAGAAGCAGAGCTTTAAGCAAGTATTCTAGATCCATAAATTTTATCATTATATAAACCATAAATATCATTAAGAAATCATGTTACCTAATCTTTAGCAGGTTCAGGATTTTGATTTTATTTTTAATTAAAAAATTTATGCCATTTAATTT
Source organism: Calamus simplicifolius (assembly GCA_900491605.1). Taxonomy (NCBI): domain Eukaryota; kingdom Viridiplantae; phylum Streptophyta; class Magnoliopsida; order Arecales; family Arecaceae; genus Calamus; species Calamus simplicifolius. Next base: position 286,892 of record UESW01004935.1, on the reverse strand, counting down.
AACTCTAGAATCAAAATTGATAGCTAAGTTATGCAATGGACATATCCTATTCTAACATTCATTCCATTTAGTTTTCATATTACATATAATAGGCATTAAAACTTCATGATATCTATATTCTTTAAATTTTTACTAATTATATATGCTTTTTGTAAAAATGAACAAGAATACATACCTGAAAGAACATTTGAAGCATCATAAAAAGTAACCAAAAAAATCTTCTAAAATTTTATCTTGATGCCAATCAGTTTCAGTCAATGTAAATCCTAATCCACGATCATTAATATAAGCACTTAATAAGTTCTTATATGGATATGCATCATGTATCATGGTATAGGTACTATTTCAACGAGTAATTACATCAAGTTTAAATTTTTAAAACGTTTATCATGATCTATACATAATTATTTAAATTCTTGAAGTCTTCCTTGAAGCATGAATAAAAAAAACTGAATTTCTAATTTTTGAAATAACCTCTTGATTATGTCCATGCCAGATTAAGCAGAAAAATTTAATATATGACATGCATATCTAATATGAAATAATTGTTCATCTAAAATGGGATGCAAAGAGTCATTTAATAATGCAACAGCAGAATTATTATTAGATGCATTATCAAAAGTAATAGATATTATTTTATTATTAATATTATATGAGCATGCAGTTTGATAAATAACATTTAAAATTTATTGTTTCGAATGCGAAAAATTAAAAGCACAAAATGCAATAATTCGTTTATTTAGTTGCCAATCATTATCAATATAATAAGCAGTAATAAATGCCGACCAAATATCAGAAGTTAAAGAAACTCTAGCTTTTAAATTTGAGAGAGTTTCAGTTAAACTTTGTTTCATTGCTAAAAAGTTTGTTATAGCTACTCTTCTAAATGTATGCCTACTAATTCTTTTATAAGCAGATTGTAGGCCTAATTGAAGATATCATTCAAAATTATAAGATTCAGATAAACTAAAAGGTAATTCATCTTGAACTATCCATTTTACAAGTAATTTCCTTTGATTTTCATGGTTATATGCAAAATTACCTGCAAGTGATCCCTCTTGTATATTAAGGGTACATTGCTGACGGAAATCATGCATCCTATAAGTCTCTTGATTCTTTTTAAATGCTCTGTTCCCAAGTACTAAAATAACTGTAAAGTTTTGCACATTTTCTATATTTTGCTTTGTAGACTCCATCATCTATAATTCTATCGAAATCATTCCAAATATCACTAGTCCTCTTATGAGAAGAGGTTTGACATAGAGAGAACTTGGGGTTGGGGTTAGGGATTAGTTTCCTCACACTCAGAAAAAGGGTGCATGTTAAAATTACTTTCGCCAAAAGATGTCATATCTAAAATTTTTAACTAATGAATGCAAAAAAATAAAAGCTAACCCATAAGAAGGAATTGAGAAGAGGATCAAAGGTGGAGGCGCGGAGCCGAGATTTGTGAGTTTTCTCTTGTGCTCTTGCCTCTCAACAAGAAGTGACCTCTTTTCTCTTGTACTTCTCAACAAGAATCTCCTCTTATGTAGCACTTGAACACTTGCTAGAGCACTTGCCACTTACAAGAACACTTGCAAACTAAAAATTAAATTGCAAATATGCTAAAGCACTTGCTAGAAGAGAGAAATAGTAGTAATAGAGAAGAGTTGGTTTGGTGTGGTGAGAATGAGGAAGGAATGGACTATTTATAAAAGTTTCAAAAATTTTTTTTTTTCAAAAATATCCTTTAATATAAGGGTTATATGGCTGTTGGGAGGGGTAAAATGATTAAAACCTCCCCTAAACGGCTATCTAGCTGTTTTTAGCTATTTTCAACGGCTATACAGTAGGGGCCCCTAAACGGCTATCTAGCTGTTTTTAGCTATTTTCAACGGCTATACATAGGGGCCATGCCTGGCACGGTTCATGGTGGGCCGTGCCAAGCACAGTATGGCCCATTTGTTACTGGGCCGGCACGGCAATTGAAGCAGCATGACATTCCTCTTCTCAATTCCTCTTCTTCCCATTTTCCAACTAAAGCCTTTCCGCTAAGCAATGGCATTCCTCCCCTCTAGCATATAAATCAAGACCACCCCCAGTCCCCTTACTCCCACGGCCATACAAGTACAACCCTCTCGCCTCCATCTCTCAATAATTAGTTCTCCCAAACTCTTCCTTTGCCGTCTTCCACTAAATACAACATGAGAAAGAGGCGCAGAGAGATGGTTCTTGACATCGATCGCCTACCGGAAGACCTCCTTGTTGAGATCGTGTTGCCTCGGAATCTTCCACACCGCTTCATGATCTCATCAGCGTTAGAGGATCGTAAGCTTCACTCCGAGAGAAACTCTGAACTTATTTCTCTTTCCTGACTTCCAAGAGTTTATTAAGCATAGATATTGTGCTCGTGTTGGCCAGCTGCAAGAGATGTTGACTTTTTAACCGTTTAAAAAGGAAAAGTTTTAAAATTAAAAAAAAAGTAAATGACCATGCGAGTAAATGTTCGCGTGGGACGTTGGTTGAACGCTCGCCAGGGAGCGTTCAGTGAATGATCGCGTAGGGAGCGTTAGTGAATGATCGCATAGCGAGCATTCAGCGGAACGGAGCGAACGCCAGCGAGCGTTCCGCTCATCCTTTCCACCATCAGAGTGTTCGCTCGAGTCGCGATCCTTTCCGCAAACATTGCATGACCAACGTTCTAGAAGGAGCAGTCACAAGGCTAAATGGCTATATATATATATATATATATATATATATATATATATATATATATATATATATATATATATATATATATATATATATATATATAAGTTAAGGAAAAAGGGGATTTAAATTCTAAAAAAAATTATCTTATTGTTTTGAGATTTTGCTGTTGCAAGAGCTTGGTTCCGTGTCTCAACCAAAAGCGTGCAGGAGAAATGTTCTTTTAATTTTTTTATTATATTAATTACTTTTCTTTGGGCATTTGAAAGGTTCATTGGGTTGCACTCTACATGAAGTGGTAAGAGGATCAGATTGAGCCGAGTCGTTGTACCTTAGGAACATATCGCCTATAACCTGAACGAAAGGGCAAAAACTTGTTCTTAGGGTTCTTAGGGCAGTGTCTAACATGCCTCGATCAGGCAAGATTCTCTTTTATATTTCGTTTATATTTTACATTTATATTTTTAGATTAAATCTCTAGCATTTTCTAGGAAGGATTTTTTGCAAAAATAAAATAATTTTCTAATAGCTAAGGACAAGTTTTTGTTTCACTAGAAATTGCTAGATTTTTATTATAAGTTATTAAAAAAATCCTTACTTTTGAATCTGTGCAGAAGCCGTAGAGTTTATTTCAAAATCTAGAAATATCTAAAAAATCACTAATTTAAAAATTCAAACTATAAGGCTAAATCTTTAACTTTTTGTTGTCCAGAACGAATTAAGCAACGAAGACACTCATAAAATGGGTTCTGATGATTTTAGTAGAATCAAACCTGAAAAGTTTAATGGATTATTCTTTAGGAGATGACAAAGCCAAGTGAAATACTTAGGCTTATTTTCTGCCATAGAATTGCCAGTTCTGATGATCGTGAGGACTTCGCCGAACAACGGGGGGAACCGCGGAAGAACTGGAAGAAGTACCGCTGGACGAAGCTCGGCCCGACCGAACCATAAGGATCGGGTCGCTACTCGAAGGAGAGCCTCGTCGCGAGCTGATCAGATTCCTCCAAAGCAATGCGGACATCTTCGCCTGGACCGCCTCCGACATGCCAGGGATTAACCCCGAGGTCCTCGTCCATCGCCTCAATGTGGACGAGATGCACAGGCCTGTTAAGCAGAAGAAGAGAAGCTTCGCCCCAGAACGGCAAAAAGCCATTGAAGAGGAGGTCGACAAACTCATCAAAGCCAATTTTGTCCGAGAGGTAAATTATCCAAGTTGGTTGTCAAATGTCGTCATGGTGAAAAGTCGAATGGCAAATGGAGGATCTGCATCGACTTCACCGACCTCAACAAGGCATGCCCAAAGGATAGCTTCCCCCTCCCTCGGATCGACCAGCTCGTGGACGCCACCTCAGGCCACCAAATGCTATCATTCATGGATGCCTATTCGGGCTACAATCAGATCCGGATGGCCCCCGAAGATGAAGAAAAGACCGCCTTCATAACCGACCGAGGTACCTACTGTTACCGAGTTATGCCTTTCGGTCTTAAAAATGCAGGAGCGACCTACCAGCGGCTGGTCAACAAGGTGTTCAAGGAGCAAATCGGCCGGAACATGGAGGTGTACGTGGATGATATGCTGGTCAAAAGCAAGGAAGCGCTGCGGCATGTTGAGGACCTCGCGGAGAGCTTTGCCACGCTGCGCAAATATGGAATGAAGCTCAACCCAACCAAGTGTGCCTTCGGCGTCAATTCCGGGAAATTCCTCGGCTTCATGGTCTCCCAGCGGGGTATCGAGGCTAACCCTCAGAAGATTCAAGCTCTCCAACAAATGGCGCCCCCAGCGTCTATTAAGGAGGTCCAGCGCTTAACCGGGAGGATAGCGGCCCTTAACCGCTTCGTGGCTCGGTCAGCCGAGAGATGCCTCCCCTTCTTCAAAACTCTCCGATCGGCCAAAAATTTCCAATGGACTCCTGAGTGCCAGAAATCATTTCAAGATCTCAAGAAGTACCTCGGCTCGCCTCCGCTTCTCAGTAGTCCGATCCCGGGGAGACTCTATTTCTGTACCTGGCCGTTTCAGAGGGCGCAGTTTGCTCGGTGCTAGTCAAAGAAGAAAGCAAAATCCAGAGGCCGATCTACTATGTGAGTAGGCTGCTCCGCGATGCGGAGACGAGGTACACCAGGATTGAGAAAATAGTGCTGGCTTTGATCACCTCAGTCCGGAAGCTACGGCCTTATTTTCAAGCACATTCAGTGACGGTCCTCACCGATCAACCCATCAAGGCGGTGGTCCACCGTCCAGAAACATCGGGGAGGATGACCAAATGGGCCGTCGAACTAAGCGAGCATGACATACATTTTCAACCTCGCCCGGCCATCAAAGCCCAAGTGCTGGCCGATTTCCTCCTCGAGTGTACCATCCCAGAAGACGGCTCTACCCCAGAAAATCCCGAAGGACCAAAGCCTGAAGCTCGGTGGCTCCTTCACGTCGATGGGTCGTCCAATGCCCATCACTCCGGTGCGGGTCTAGTCCTCACCAGCCCAGAGGGGATGATCTTCGAATATGGCGTCCGATTCTCCTTCCCGGCTTCCAACAACGAAGCCGAGTACGAGGCCCTGTTAGCTGGTCTCCGGATCGCCCGCAACCTGAAGGTGGAAAAGCTTAACGCCTTCACCGACTCTCAGCTGGTGGCCGGCCATGTGCGGGGAGAGTTTGAAGCCCGAGAACCCAACATGATCCGATATCTCCAAGAGGTGCGCGGCCTACTTCCCCATTTTGCCGAGTTTGAAATTATTCAAATTCCTAGATCGGAAAACGCCCGTGCCGACCTACTCTCCCGATTGGCAACCGCGGAGACGATGGATGCTGAACAAAAATTCCATCTGGAGACTCTGGAAAGCCGAGTATCATGGAAGCCGATCGGGTGATGCAAATCGAGACCGAACCATCCTGGTTCGACCCTATCCTCAACTATCTCAAAGAAGGGTCGCTCCCATCCGACCGAAGAGAGGCCAGGAAATTGAAGCTGCAGGCGACCCACTATGTATTGATTGACAGCCAACTTTACAAGCGGTCTTTTTCTATGCCGCTGCTCAGATGCCTCCGCCCATCCGAGGCGAACTATGCTCTACGAGAGGTACATGAAGGGATTTGCGGCAACCATCTGGGAGCCGGTCCCTATGCCACAAGGTGCTGCGGCAAGGCTATTACTGGCCGACCATGCAGAAAGACGCGGACGACCTAGTCCGAGCCTGTGACGCCTGCCAGAGACATTCAAGCATCCAGAGGCTCCCTTCCGCCGAGCTAGTTTCTATATCCTCCGCCTGGCCCTTTGCCAAGTGGGGGATGGACATCCTCGGCCCATTCCCGCTGGCGACGGGACAGCGGAAATTCTTATTTGTCGCCATTGACTACTTCACCAAGTGGGTTGAAGCGGAAGCAGTTGCGCAAATCACCGAAGCACGGGCCAGAGACTTTGTATGGAGGTCCATCGTCTGCCGGTTCGGCCTCCCCCACACCATAATCACCGATAACGGTAAGCAGTTCGACAATTCCAAGTTCCGCCAATTCTGCGAGGAACACGGAATCCGTCACCACCTTACTTCGGTCGGGCACCCACAAGCCAACGGAGCGGCCGAAGTGACCAACAGGACTCTCCTCCAAGGAATCAAAGCTCGCCTCTCAGAGCCCAAGGCAGGTGGGCGGATGAGCTACACCATGTCTTGTGGGCCTATCGCACCACCCCGAGAATTCCGACGGGCGAGACTCCATTCCGAATGGCTTTTGGCACGGAGGCCGTCATCCCTGTGGAAATAGGCCTCCCATCTTTGCGGGTGGAGAGTTATTCGGAGGAAGCCAGCAACGAGCAACTCCGCACCAACCTCGACTTGGTAGAGGAAGTCAGAGAGAAGGCCCGAATCAGGACGGCTGCTTATCAACAGAGGGTGGCTCGGTACCATGCCTCCAGGGTCAAGGGGAAAACCTTCCTACCCGGCGACCTCGTCCTCCGAAAAGCTTCTGTATCCAAACCGCTGGAGCAAGGAAAGCTGGCGCCGAACTGGGAAGGCCCGTACCAAATCACGGAGATCATTGGGCCAGGAACCTACAAGCTGCAGGATCTCGATGGGAAATCCGTCCCCCGAACGTGGAACTCGGACAACCTCCGCAAATACTATCAATAGGGTATGTCCTTTATGCTTCGCCAGTTATCTATTTTCCCGCAACTTGTTATGTGAATCGATTATGCACCATATTGCCATAAATCGTAAAAGGAAATAGATGCTGCTTACCAATCCTCGGTACAACCGAGTTATCTGCTGGACAGGAAATCTCCGAACCTTGGCAGGGCCCCTTAATCTCCGAACCTTGGCAGGGCCAAGTAAAACAAAGTCTCCGAACCTCGGCAGGGCCGAGCAACAAATCTCCGAACCTTGGCAGGGCCAAGTAAAACAAAGTCTCCGAACCTCGGCAGGGCCGAGCAACAAATCTCCGAACCTTGGCAGGGCCCAAGTAATCTCCGAACCTTAAAACAAATCTCCGAACCTTGGCAGGGCCAAGTAAAACAAAGTCTCCGAACCTCGGCAGGGCCGAGCAACAAATCTCCGAACCTTGGCAGGGCCAAGTAAAACAAAGTCTCCGAACCTCGGCAGGGCCGAGCAACAAATCTCCGAACCTTGGCAGGGCCAAGTAAAAAAAATCTCCGAACCTTGGCAGGGCCAAGTAAAACAAAGTCTCCGAACCTCGGCAGGGCCGAGCAACAAATCTCCGAACCTTGGCAGGGCCAAGTAAAACAAAGTCTCCGAACCTCGGCAGGGCCGAGCAACAAATCTCCGAACCTTGGCAGGGCCAAGTAAAACAAAGTCTCGAACCTCGGCAGGCAACAAATCTCCGAACCTTGGCAGGGCCAAGTAAAACAAATCTCCGAACCTTGGCAGGGCCAAGTAAAACAAAGTCTCCGAACCTCGGCAGGGCCGAGCAACAAATCTCCGAACCTTGGCAGGGCCAAGTAAAACAAAGTCTCCGAACCTCGGCAGGGCCGAGCAACAAATCTCCGAACCTTGGCAGGGCCAAGTAAAACAAATCTCCGAACCTTGGCAGGGCCAAGTAAAACAAAGTCTCCGAACCTCGGCAGGGCCGAGCAACAAATCTCCGAACCTTGGCAGGGCCAAGTAAAACAAAGTCTCCGAACCTCGGCAGGGCCGAGCAACAAATCTCCGAACCTTGGCAGGGCCAAGTTCTCCGAAAACAAATCTCCGAACCTTGGCAGGGCCAAGTAAAACAAAGTCTCCGAACCTCGGCAACAAATCTCCGAACCTTGGCAGGGCCAACAAATCTCCGAACCTTGGCAGGGCCAAGTAAACAAAGTCTCCGAACCTCGGCAGGGCCGAGCAACAAATCTCCGAACCTTGGCAGGGCCAAGTAAAACAAAGTCTCCGAACCTCGGCAGGGCCGAGCAACAAATCTCCGAACCTTGGCAGGGCCAAGTAAAACAAAGTCTCCGAACCTCGGCAGGGCCGAGCAACAAATCTCCGAACCTTGGCAGGGCCAAGTAAAACAAGTCTCCGAACCTCGGCAGGGCCGAGCAACAAATCTCCGAACCTTGGCAGGGCCAAGTAAAACCCCGAACCTTGGCGGGGCCAAGTAAATGTTTCACCGAGCCATGACAAGGCTAGGTAAAAACCACTCGGGCTAAGACCCCAGCGAAAGGTCTACAAGCCTCGACCAAAGCCGAACGGCCCTCAAATAGTCCCCGAAGGACTTCATCCGGTTCGAAAACGGGTGAAAAACGAAACCATCGGCATGCGAAAAAATGCCACCATCGGCAGAATTCCCCTAAGAGGCTATAAGCCTCGCATAACCGGCCGAGGGCCCCAGGCTGGGCCAGGAAACTCTCCCTAGCAGTAGAGACCTTTGGAGGCCCCCCTGCAACCCGTCACGCGAATATCTACGATTAATGCGCGGGACAATGGGACTAGACCGACACCCAAGTCCGTCGAGCGTATCAAGATAATCATTCTCAAAGAAGAAAGAAATTCTTAAAAACGAGCCTATTTTCCATTTAAATGAGAAGGAGCCTTACCTCCGAAGGTACAATGGCCCTGTCGCATTAATTAGGGCATCATTGCCTAGATTGTTTAGGCCAAAACGTCCCATCCAGAGCGCGCCACTTGAGCTTATACTCCCTACGCCCAAACCTACGCTTCGAACTAGGGAGTGGAGGGCATGTGTTGGGGGGTAAAATCGTTATTGCATTGATATCCGTGCGAGGCGGCTAAGGCTGGCCTCCTCCGGGCTTCCCTAGCTCGGCCTGCCCCGGGCTTCCCTAGCTCGGCTTCCTCCGGGCTTCCGTAGCTCGGCCTCCTCCGGGCTTCCCTAGCTCGGCCTCCTCCGGGCTTCCCTAGCTCGGCTTCCCCCGGGCTTCCGTAGCTCGGCCTCCTCCGGGCTTCCCTAGCTCGGCCTCCTCCGGGCTTCCGTAGCTCGGCCTCCTCCGGGCTTCCCTAGCTCGGCCTCCTTCGGGCTTCCGTAGCTCGGCCTCCTCCGGGCTTCCCTAGCTCGGCCTCCTCCGGGCTTCCCTAGCTCGGCCTCCTCCGGGCTTCCGTAGCTCGGCCTCCTCCGGCCTCCATAGCTCGGCCTCTTCCGGGCTTCCGTAGCCCGCTACTACCTAGCGATCCACGCCCTGACGTCTACCTCCGCGGAACCTAACGCGGGAGAGCTCAAGCTTACCCGAGTAGCACCTTAGGCAGGGAATCATGTAAGACGTGGCCTAAGACCTATTGTAACCGCCCCAGGTCTACTCACCCAGATCCCAAGACATCGAAGAGCTCTCCCAGCCGTCGATCCCTTAACAGACAAGGTGTGGATTCTAACGGCCCCGCAACGGCCTGATTCTGTCTACCCCCGTATCGTAACAACCTCAGAACCTTCCAGAAGATGCTCAAGTCCCCAGGTGACAGTCTATAAGTATTAGATTACAGATTCCCTCAGGTATGCACGCGACTCTGTACGCACGCCTCCACTCTCACTCTCCTGCCCTTTTTGGAGCCACCGATTGGCCACCCCCGGAGAGGGCTCTCGGAGAGATCCACCTCCTCATTATCTGGTTGATCGCTGATTCCTTCCCCACTGACTTGAGCATCGGAGGGTCTTCCGCGGAGGACCACCCCCAGCGTCCCTCCGCGTGTGGGCTTCTTTTGCAGGTCCGCCGCACCCCCCTCTTCCCGGAGATCGACCGCGCCCGAGTCGGACGACGGATTTTAGCGGCAACAATATATATATATATATATATATATATATATATATATATATATATATATATATATATATAAGTTAAGGAAAAAGGGGATTTAAATTCTAAAAAAAATTATCTTATTGTTTTGAGATTTTGCTGTTGCAAGAGCTTGGGTTCCGTGTCTCAACCAAAAGCGTGCAGGAGAAATGTTCTTTTAATTTTTTTATTATATTAATTACTTTTCTTTGGGCATTTGAAAGGTTCATTGGGTTGCACTCTACATGAAGTGGTAAGAGGATCAGATTGAGCCGAGTCGTTGTACCTTAGGAACATATCGCCTATAACCTGAACGAAAGGGCAAAAACTTGTTCTTAGGGTTCTTAGGGCAGTGTCTAACATGCCTCGATCAGGCAAGATTCTCTTTTATATTTCGTTTATATTTTACATTTATATTTTTAGATTAAATCTCTAGCATTTTTTAGGAAGGATTTTTTGAAAAATAAAATAATTTTCTAATAGCTAAGGACAAGTTTTTGTTTCACTAGAAATTGCTAGATTTTTATTATAAGTTATTAAAAAAATCCTTACTTTTGAATCTGTGCAGAAGCCGTAGAGTTTATTTCAAAATCTAGAAATATCTAAAAAATCACTAATTTAAAAATTCAAACTATAAGGCTAAATCTTTAACTTTTTGTTGTCCAGAACGAATTAAGCAACGAAGACACTCATAAAATGGGTTCTGATGATTTTAGTAGAATCAAACCTGAAAAGTTTAATGGATTATTCTTTAGGAGATGACAAAGCCAAGTGAAATACTTAGGCTTATTTTCTGCCATAGAATTGCCAGATCCTAAATCCAATACTCAACCAAGTTCTTCTAGTATAGTTGATACTTCCTCTTCATCAATATCAAAAACACCCCAAGAAATAGATTTTCATTTTAGACATAGAATTTTAAGTGCTCTATCTGATAATCTTTATTATATTAACCTTTCCACTTAAATTGCTAAGAAACTTTGTGATGCCCTTGAGGCTGAATATGGGATGGATGATGCTGGTCTAGATGAATTCACTATCTCAAAATTCTAAAAGTACATAATGGTAGATTCCAAACCTATTAGTATTCAAATACATAAATTCTAAGATTTTCTTAGAAACTCTGACTGGCTATAGTTTTTCTTGGTCCAAGCCTTAATAAATGCCCTTCACCTTCTTGGTCATCCTTTACACGAGAGCTAAGCCATAAGCAAGGTAACTTGATCCTAACAGAAGTGATTAACTCCATTAGTGTTGATCCATTCATTGATTTTGATGATTAATAAAGGAATTGAGTATATTTATTTGATTACTAATGGATTTTATAAGTGTTTCAGGACTTAAATTTATTTGATCAATTTAAAGGAATTAAGAAATAAATTTTGAATCAAATACAAATCAGAGATTTCAAAGTTTCAGAGCTTGGAGTCGACACCTAGAAAGTCTGGAGCCGACCCCATGGCCAATTCAATTTTAATCTGATTTTTGATAAAACCTGGAGCCGACACCTAGAGTTTCGGAGCCGACACCTAAGGTTTCGGAGTCGACACTTACTGTGTCTGGAGCCGACTCCGATGCAGGAACAGAACGTTGATTTTCTGAGCATCCTGGAGCCGACGCCTATAGTTTTCGGAAGCCGACACCTGACGACGGTGAGCCGACACTTACTTTTGCGGAGCCGACTCCACGACAAACTCAGATTTTACTATTTATGAAAAACGATTCGGAGCCGACACTTGAAAAGCTGGAGCCGACTCCAACCCACCTGGACGAAAAATAAAAATGCCAGATCAGCTCTAACGGTAATATTTTTGATTTCTGACATCTAACGGCTATTTTTATGAATGGAAAATCCTTCCAGGTACACTCCAACGGCTAGATTTCCACCCAAAAATGAATCAAAGGAAAATCTATAAAAAGGGAAAAAACAACCTTTTGAGAGAGAGATATAGAAACAGATAGACAAAAATCAAAAATCAAAATCCAAGAAGTCTTGAGCCTTATATCCAAGAGAGGAGCTTTCAAGTTCAAAACCTTCTACTCCACAAAGCTCAAAGAAGAATCCAAGCCGTTCAAATAGAGAAAAATTGGAGGATTCTCAACTAGAAGAAAGAGACCAACTTTTTAATCTTCTCAACTGCATCTACTGTGAAGAATCGGAGCTGAGGCTTGATTCAACCCAGCAAGGAGAAGAGGAAAAGAAGAAAAGCTCAAAGCCAAACAACTTCAAACCAGGCTTTTCTAAACCTATTTACTTTTCTTTGAATATTTGCTCATTAAGGAGCTGTGAAAATTTGTAAAACATTCTTATTCTTGTTTGTGCCTAGTTCAATCAAAGGGGATTGAACTAGTGGAGGTTGTTAACCTCGGGTCAAGCTAGTTTTGCTTGAGTCTTGGGTTTTGTGCTGGTGAGCCCGTGTAAAACCGGCTGGGTTCGTTGTGATCCCGGATAAAACAATAAGTTTGAGTTGTGAACTTGTAAAATAACTCGGCTGTAATCGAGGTGATTATAGTGTGGACCCAAGTAGGATCTTGGGAGTGGACATAGGTGTTGGATACACCCAACCACTATAAAATCTTTGTGTTTGCCGTGCTTCCATTGACTCTATCTCTATCTCTGTTTTATTCGCTGTACTTTATATTTACATTGCATTTGTTTTCGTTCATCTTAAGCAAACAATTTTTCAAGAGGCTAATTTTTTAAAGAACCCAATTCACCCCCCTCTTGGGTTGTCATCTGGGCCAACAATTAGGATTGAAGAAGAACACTGGCTTAAGCTCAATCAAAATCAAAAGACCGATTTTGGACCTAAAATCCATTTGACCAAATCAAATCCAACTCCAAATCAATTCAAACCTAGGGGACTCCAAATCAATTCAAACCTAGGGGAAAGAATTTTAAAAAGAAGAAATTCCAATTTAGATCCAACCAATCACACAAATCTTTTCAGAACCAATCAAATCAAAAGTTAAAAAATTATAAAGGCACATTTTGCTGTGTGCAAAAGGATAAATCATATGGCGAAGGACTGCTATGTACCATCGAAAGACTGAACTATTGAGGAAATCATCTAAACCACAAGTTAACGTGGTCGAGAGTGGTGCTGAGCCTTCTTTCAGGTCGATAAATTCAAAATTCTTAATTAACTCAACCCAACCTTCTTGTGATTGGTGGCTTGATTCAGGAGCTAATGTTCATGTTTGCTTTGATAGCTCTTGGTTCTCCACCTTTCAAGAATCAAGTTGAGGAGGTGTAATACTTGGAATAATTCTTTAGCATAAGTACTTAGAAAAGGTCAAGTGGATCTAAAAATGACATCTGAAAAGATCCTGATCCTTCATGAAGTGCTATTCATTTCTAGTGTTAGAAGAAATTTTATTAGTGAATCTCTCCTTATATCTAGATGATATAAAATTATTCTAGAGTCAAATAAAGTTGGAATTACTCATAATAACGAGTTTGTTGGTAAAGGCTTTATTTGTGAAGGTATTTTCAAATTAAATGTATCTTTCAAGTTATCTAATAAAAGTCCTTTTCTTTTTAATGTTGAATCTTCAAATGTTTGGCATAGTAAACTTGGTCATGTGAATTTTGATCGTATTCATTATATGACAAATCTTAATCTAATTCCTAAAGTTTATATTGATAGAAAGTTCAAATGCGAGATCTGTATTCAAGCCAAGATGCCAAGAAAACCTTTTAAATCAGTAAATAGAAGTTCAACACTTCTTGAATTAGTCTATAGCGATGTATGTGACTACCAAGTTTTCTACACGGAAAGAAAATCATTATTTTGTAACATTCTTTGGTGACTTCTCTCAAAATTGTCACATATATTTGATAAAATCTAAGGATGAAGTATTAGATAAGTTTAAGATTTATAAGATAGAAGCTGAAACCCAAACTGAGAAAAAGCTTAAGAAACTTAGGTTAGACCATGGTGGTGAATATACCTCAAATGAAATAACTCTATTTTGTCAAGAATATGGAGTAATTCATGAAGTTACCTCACTATTCTCTCCTCTGTCCAATGCTGTAGCTGAACAAAAAAATTGTACATTAATGGATATGGTTAACTCAATGTTAATCAGTTCAGGCATACCCGAGAACTTATGGGGGGAAGCTCTATTAGCTGCTAGTTATATCTTAAATAGGATAACCTTTAAGGATAGTCCTAAAATACCTTTTGAGCTTTGAAAAGATAGAACACCCAGACTAGATTACCTTAAAGTATGGGATGCTTAGCTAAGGTAGGAATACCTGAGCCTAAGAGAAGAAAAATAGGATCTAAAATCGTAGATGCTATCTTTATAGGTTATTCCTTAGATAGCAGTACCAATAAGTTCATAATGATAAACTCTAATATAAGTGGTATCTCAAATAATACTCTTATCGAATCAAGAGATGCTACGTATTTTGAAAATATTTTTCCTTTCAAGAACCAAGTACCAAATCAACTCTCTTCTAATCCTTTTTTGGTTTATGATTCTTTTGAAGCTGGGTCCTCTAATGAGTCAAAGAAAAGAAAAATATCTAATCCTAAAGGTGGACCTTCTGAACTTAGAAAAAGTTCAAGAATAAGAAAGGAAAAAGACATTGGTGAAGGTTTCTTTACTTTCCTAGTCGAAGGCAAACCTTTCTCTTTTTCAGAGGTGATGTCTTTACCTGATGCTTCTTTTTGGAAGGAAACTATTCTTTCTGAATTTAATTCAACCTTACAAAATGAAACTTGGATCTTATCTGATTTACCCCCTGAAAGCAAACCTTTAGGGTGTAAGCAGATATTTAAGAAGAAATTTAGACCTGATGGTTCAATAGAAAAGTATAAGGCTAGATTAGTAGCCAAAAGGTATAACCAAATGAAAGGGTTAGATTTCTTTGATACCTACTCTCCTGTAGCTAGAATAATAACCCGTAGATCACTTTTTGCTATTGTTTCCATTCATAAGTTAATCATTCATCAAATGGATGTGAAGACTACGTTCCTTAATGGAGATCTTGAGGAGAAGATCTATATGAAACAGCCAAAAGGTTTTGTTGTAAAGGGACAAGAAAATAAGGTTTGTAAACTTATTAAGTCCCTTTTATGGTCTTAAACAGACTCCTAAACAATGGCATGAGAAATTTGATCAAAGTATTCTATCTTTTGGAGTTCAAATCAATAATCATGATAAGTGTATCTATTCTAAAATCATCGACAATTATTGTGTAATCCTTTGCTTTATATCGATGATATTTTAATTTTTAGAATATCTTTAGAAATTATTTTAAGTGTTAAATCTTTCCTCTTTTTTACGTTTGATATAAAAGATTTAGGTGAAGCAGATATAATCCTAGGGATGAAGCTTATCAAATCCCATGAAGGGATAGCTCTCTCTCTTTCTCATTCTATAGAAAAAATGATCAAGAAGTTTGGTTATTCCAATCTTAAATCAGTATCTACTTCTTTTGATCCTAGCTTTCACCTAAAGAAAAATTTAGGTGACCCAATTAATCAATTAAAGTATTCTCAAATTATAGGATATCTCTCGTATGTAGCAAATAGGACAAGTCATGATATTGCCTATGCTGTAGAAAGACTTAGTAGATATAATCAAAATCCTGATCAATCACATTGGATAGCCTTAGAAAGAGTGTTTCAATATTTAAAGGGAACACTTAATCTCTCTTTGATATTCACTGAATACTCTAAGGTGGTTAAGGGTTACAGTGATGCTAATTGGGTCACTAATTCTCATAATTTAAAATCAACCATTGGATATCTCTTTCTTTTTGGTGGTGCTGTTATTGCCTAGGGATCAACTAGGCAAACTATCATTTCTAAAAGTACCATGGAGGCCGAGTTGATAGCTCTGGATACCACAAGGCAGAGTGGATAAAAATTTAATATCAGAGCTACCTTGGTACCTAAGCCAGTTCCACCTATATTAATCCATTATGATAATAAGGCTGTAATCAAACTGACTAATCAAAAGAGTACCAATAAAAAGATGAATCACCATATACGGCTTTGTCATAAGTCTATAAGACAACATAAGAAAAAAGATATTAACTCCTTAGAATTTGTCAAATCCGAGAAGAATTTGGTAGATCAATTAACCAAGAAATTATCTAGGAGTGGAGCCCTAGATTCATCGAGGGGGATGAGGCTCAAGCCCATTACTTGGTCACCAGCAGTGGATACCCAACTTCTGTGATTGAAGATCCCATGAAAGAGGTTCAATGTGATAAAATTAAAACTGATTGAGTGATCTGTTAGAGCACAAATTTTTTTAAAAAAATTTTCATCACATCCCTATGATGAGTGCTCTTATAAAGTGACAAAATAAATTTTGTAAGGTTGAGTAATACTCTTAATGGATCCGAGGTAGGTTATCTACAGGGTATTAGTCATAAATACCCTTTGAGAATTCACCTATATGAGAATTGTCATATTAGACCATGACTAAATGTTTGGGCTAACCTTAAGAAATTCTCATGAAAAATTGAGGTACTAAGCATAAGGCCTTTAATATGCACTGACCGCTTAAACCCAATTGATCCATACTGTATGCGTAATTAATAGAAGTCTGAGTCAAGGACCTAGTTCAAGGTTTAACCACTATGGCTCCTTCATATGTATACAATCAACACTAAGTGAGGTTCAAGTCTATAGGACACCTTACCTATTGCATAGTATAAGATACCCTAAAATTAATATTAATATTTTTTTATTTATTTAAAACTTTTATGAGGGATTGTTGACTTTTTAACTATTTAAAAAGAAAAAGTTTTTAAATAAAAAAAAGTAAAGGACCCATGCGAGCATTTAATGCTCGCGTGGGACGTTGGTTGAATGCTCGCCAGTGAGCATTCCGCGTCATCCTTTCCACAATGCTCGAGCGTTCCACGATCCTCTCTACAAACATTGCGTGACCAATGTTCTTAAAGGAACGGTCACAAGGCTAAATGGCTAAAAGATTTTGTATATATATATACATGGATATGCTAAAAAAAAGGGGATTCAAATCCTAAAAAAAATATCTTATTGTTTTTGAGATCCTGCTGTTGCAAGAGCTTGGGTTCTATGTCTCAACCAAAAGCCTATTGGAGAAAGGTTCTTTTAAATTTTTTGCTATTGGAGAAAGGTTCTTTTAATTTTTTTTTATATTCATTACTTTTCTTTGAGCATCTTAAGCGTTCATTGGGTTGTACCTCCACACGATCGTACTCGTGGTAGGAGGATCGGATTGAGCCGGATTGTTGCACCTTAGGGACAAATCACCTATAACCAGCACGAGGGGACAAAAATTTATCCTTAGAGCAGTGTCTAACATATCTCTATTATATTTGGTTTATATTTTGTATTTAAATTTTTAGATTAAATCTTTAGCATTTTCTAGAAAAGATTTTTTGCAAAAACAAAACAATTTTCTAACCAGAGATTCTACCAGGCAACAAAGGCAAGGAAGGTCGGGCAGTGCATGTCGGTCCACAGGGAATGGACGCTCCATTGGTGGAACAAGGAGGAATTCCTTGCTCTTCTTAGAAGCTGCGCAAGATGCGGAAATATTGAAGCCTGCTGCAACCTAGGATTGGTGTGTCATTGCCTTCTGATGTTATTCCTAATAAGATTGGGCTACTATGATATTAAATACTTGTGTTCTATAGTTCTACTCCGGTGAAGCAATCGAAAGAACGGACATGAATTCAGACCCATTGCCTAAGAGGTCTTGCAATATTTCTCCTCTTCATGAATTAGATGCACGCAGCATCTCAAGTCAGAGTTGGTACTGAGGCCAATGGAGTATGAAACCGTATATATCTTGCCAAAGATTTTGGTAGATCCCGGAGCCCAGCAATGGAAGCTGTCTGTCAGAAGACTCATAACTGCTTCGTTTTCCCTCATTATTTTGCATTATTTAGATATCAAATTTCGTTTCCTCACGACATAGGTTCTATTTCATATTTACAGTTTAATTAGACCATTGCATTTAACTTAAGTTTTGCTTCTGCCAATTTGTATTCAGAGTCCTCTGTCATTAAATTGTCACGACTAGATGGTCTCTCTTATATTTATTTGGTTTGCTGATTTTTTTTCTTTTTCTTCAGGAACTAGTTTACAATTGTAGGGAGAAGGAGGTGGGTCTAACTTTTCTTAAGTCGGCAATGGCCGGTGGACACTTATTCCATGGGAATCATCTTGTTCCATGACCCTGCAACACGATCCATCGGTATGGAACTGTTGAACGATCTGGCTGCTCTGATCCCTGAGTCAAAAAGGTCTGGCAACCCCCTCACGAAATTGCGGAAAGAGGCTGTGTCTGTTATGCATGGAGAAATGGCCATTAGAGAAAAGTTCGCCGTGCAGAAATCAATAACACGAATGAAAGGTGCGATGAGGAAGAGACCCTCGGAGCTTCTGCAGTCAGCTGTGCAAGTGGACGTACGAATATAATAAGTTCCTTGAGAAGTTATGAAGCGTGCAACACCATAGTACAAGTAGATTGATCGTCTTGGTCTTACAACCATCTCCTCTGGGTGGTGTTATAACCTTTTATGCGATTTTCGAAAATAATGATGTGACAGCTAATTCCAGAGATGGAATCTTGGCTCCGGCCTCTAGCGACGGCCTCCGGTCTTTGGCTCCGGCCTCAGCGATGGCTCCGGCCTTTGGCTACGGCCTCCAGTACGGCTCCTGCCTTTGGCTCCGGCCTCCAGCGACGGCTCCGGCCTTTGGCTCCTGCCATTGGCTCTGGCCTCCAGCGACAGCTCCGGCCTTTGACTACGGCCTTTGGCTCCGGCCTCCAGCGACGGCTCTGGCCTTTGGCTCCGACCTTTGGCTCCGGCCTCCAGTGACGGCTCCGGCCTCCAGCGACGGCTCCGGCCTTTGGCTCCGGCCTCTAGCGACGGCTCCAGCCTTTGGCTCCGGCCCTAACTTGGTGCCTTTCCTGCATACACTATGACCCACCTCAGGTAACAGATCCCGAGATTTGAGATCTGTTACCGTATACCTCGCTCACCGAAATCATGGGCAAGTGCTAGCACACCAAGCAGTTACCGCCACAAGCGGCCCCCATCCAGCAACGGCTTAACCACTTGCCGTTCGAAGGAGCTTATCCTAACGAGAAAGATTCGACGGTTCGAAAGATGACGAAAAGAAAGGAACCTCCCATACAGTATAAGAGGACCCCGAGCTCAATAGAAAAAGGGGATCTTGATCTATCTCTCTCTTACACTACTGATCGACAAGTTCACTAACTTGAGCATCAGAGGCCCTCGCCGGGAATATTGGCCCGGGACTTCTTACAGTTTCCAAAGGAGGAAGATGACCTCTCCACCCCATTTGGGGGCCCACACTAGATCTTAGCATGCTCGGTGCTCATCACCGGTGATTTATCCGCATCAGATTGGCGCGCCAGGAAGGGGGCTCGCACGTGGGGAAGGCAAAAGTTCTCCCTGTGACCTCACCGATTCTGCAAGGAAGACGATGGTGATAACACGAGCACAGGAGGCTTCCACCAGCCAGGCCGTGGAGCGCATTTCGTGGGCTGAGCAATTGGAGGCCAACCTCCGTGTTCTGCCCCCTGCACAGATGAACCAGTCTGACCGGCTTGAGGTTCTGGCTCACCAGGTCCAGGACCTGATGACAATGGTATGGGGACTGCAGGAACACTGCTTTGCCGCTGCACCTCAACCCCCTCCGCTTGATGAAGGGGTGGGGGATAATTCAATCTCATCAAGGCAGGACCCCACCCGAGGTCTTCCGTCACTCACCTCTGAACCCCATCGCCGAGAGGCCTCAAAGCGATGGCGGTCCCTCTCCCATCACTCTGGTCGTTCCCACCAACGGCCGGACGAGAGAGAATCCAGACGGGTGCGCTCCTTACAGCAGTCTTCTTCGGCTTCCTCTTCTGACTTATCTAAAGACGGCGCCGTCAGAAAAACTACCCATCGGGCCGAGCAATGGCTCAATGAGTATCACCGACGGTTGGAGGAGCTTAGCCGTCGGATCGCTAACCCTCATGGGACGGACTACGAGCACCGCCCCCCGCTTTCCGATGCATCATGGAGAAACCGGTCCCGCCCCATTTCGTCTCCCCCAGTTGGACCCGTACGATGGCACGACGGACCCACTGGACCACCTGGAGAGCTACAAGGTCTCATGCAGGTCCAGGGAGTGACGACTACCTTCTATGTGTCGCCTTTCCGGCCACCCTTCGCAAGGCAGCACGTGCATGGTATTCTCGCCTGCACCGCGCAGCATCAATTCATTCCGACAGCTTGAGTGATCTTTCCTGGCCCACTTTGATGCGTGCCGGAAGATCCCACGAGTGGCCGATAGCTTATTTGCTGTCCAGCAAAGGAGTGGCGAGACCCTAAAGGACTTTGTCGCTCAGTTCAAGGAGGCAGCATTGGAGGTATATAACCTGGATGATTCTGTATCCACTTTGGCATTAAAGCGAGGACTTGTCCTTCTAGGTTCGCCTATTCTCTAGACAAGAAGCCTCCGAGTTCTTATGCCGAGCTCCTGAGCCGAGCGCAGAAATACATCCGTGCTGACGAGGCGGATTCTTCCAGGAGGAAAGCTGATAAGAATTCCAGCAAGAAGCCAGCGCCCACTGAGCATGCCGGAGCACGACCCCGGAAGCCTGAGCCTCCTCACCGCCCAGATCGCCGGCCACAAATGCTTATTCCTAAGGAGCAATTCACTCCCCTCATGGCTCCGATATCTCACATCCTACTAGAAATCGAGGAGGAACCTTACTTCAAGCGTCCGACCCCCATGAAGTCTGGGACCCCCCGTAACAAGGAACTTTACTGTCGGTACCACCAGATTATGGTCATGACACCGAGGACTGCCACCATCTGAAGAAGGCCATTGAGAGCTTATCCAGCAGGGTCACTTGGGAAAGTTCGTTCGAAGGGAAAACCTTCCTACTCCAGGTCCATCGGTGCCTCCGACACTTCAGACCGGCATGGACAATGCTCATACGGAGAAGACCATAGCTATGATTTCCTGGGGGCAGGTGGTGGTTCAAAAAGACAGCGAGAGGGAATAGACTCTGTAATTCCTTTCTTTGGAAGGGATTTAGATGGGGTAGTTAATAAGCACGACGATAGCGTCGTTGTATCCATGACCATAGCCAAACATCCTGTAAAAAGAATTTTAGTTGATAGTGGGAGTTCGTGGATGTTTTGAGCTACGAAGCTTTTGTTCGGATGAACCTGTTGAAGTCTTCCCTCCGACCTGTCACCACGCCTCTAATGGGCTTTACAGGGGACTCTGTGAGCGTTGAAGGGGAGATTGCCCTCCCTGTCACGGCTGGAACCCCTCCATGTCAAAGCACGGTGGTTATAAATTTTTGGTGGTCCGGATCCCACTGGCTTATAACGCTATATTGGGGAGACCAGGATTGAATTTGCTAGGTGCCGTGATCTCCACTAAAAGATTATTGGTAAGATTCCCACCGACGAAGGAGTCGGAGAAATGAAAGGAGAGCAAAGCCCGCCACCGCTTTGCTATCACTTGTCTCCCAGTCCACTGGAGGTGGCGTCGGCAATAGCCTCTTAGCCACCTGACCCCTGAGAGCTGGGAAGGAGGGGAGAACCAGCCAAGCACCTCCTGACCCTCCCCTTGGGGGATGACCCGGCAAGGATCATCCAGGTGGGGGCGTTATTTCCGGAGGAGGCACGCGATCGACTTCTCACTTTCCTGCGTGCCAACACCGACATCTTTGCATGGTCGTCCTCAGACATGCCGGGCGTCCCTGAGGAGGTGATCACCCATCGGCTCAACCTCAGGCCAGAGTGTCGGCCGGTCCGACAGAAGAAAAGGAGCTTGGCTCCGGACAGACAGAAAGCTATCGACGAGGAAGTTTGCAAGTTTACGGCTACGGGCCATATTCGAGAAGTTTATTACCCGAATGGTTGGCCAACGTGGTGATGGTCCGTAAGAATAATGGAAGCTGGAGGATGTGCGTGGACTTCACCGATCTCAACAAAGCATGCCCCAAGGACAGCTTTCCCCTGCCCGGATCGATCAACTGGTGGACGCTACATCCGGCCATGAGGTCCTTAGCTTCATGGATGCTTTCTTTGGGTACAACCAGATCAGGATGAACCCGGTGGATGAGGAAGCTACCTCCTTCATAACTGAGAAGGGGTTGTACTGCTACAAGGTAATGCCATTTGGGCTAAAAAAACGGGAGCCACCTACCAAAGGTTAATGAATAAAGTCTTCGAAGACCAGATAGGATGCAACATGGAGGTGTACGTGGATGACATGCTGACAAAAAGTGTCCATGCCACCGACCATATCACCGACCTAACGAAGACTTTTGACAACCTTCGTCGATACCAGATGAGGCTGAACCCACGCAAGTGTGCATTTGGGGTGACAGCCGGAAAGTTCTTGGGTTTCATGGTGACCCGGCGGGGGATCGAGGCGAACCGGACAAAGTTCAAGCCATCCTGGACATGAGGTCTCCCACCAACAAGAAGGAAATACAGCACCTGATGGGAAGGGTGGCCGCCTTGAGCCATTTCCTGTCCAAGTCCGCTGAGAGGTGCCTACCTTTCTTCAAGGTGCTCGCAAGGCCAATGGATTCGAATGGACGAAAGAATGTCAGAAGGCGTTCGAGGGGCTAAAGGAATTATTATCTACCCCGCCGCTGCTATCCAAGCCAATAGGTGGAGAAGAACTCCTTTTGTACCTCGCGGCTTCTCCCGAGGCCGTTAGTTCTATGCTGGTCTGCGTGGACACCAATGGCATGCAAAAGCCGGTGTATTACACAAGCAAGGTGCTCCACGATGCGGAGACCAGGTACTCAAAGATTGAGAAGACTATCTTCGCGTTAATCGTGTCTGCCCAAACCTGCGGCCATACTTCCAAGCCCACCCGATCGCGGTGATCATAGACCAACCTCTAAAGACAATTCTCGCTCGCCCGGATCTTCGGGTCGATTGGCAAGGTGGGCGCTCAAGTTGGGGGAATTCGATCTATCTTTTCGCCCTCGGTCGGCCATGAAATCTCAAGTCTTGGCAGATTTTTTGGTCGAATGCACCTGGGGAGAGGAGCAACCCGAAGATCCCTCTGCAAACCCCTCACCTCTCAGAACCAGAGATGATGAATGGGTCCTTCATGTAGACGGGGTGTCAAATTCTCAAGGAGCGGAGCAGGCCTCATCCTGGTCAATTCAGATGGCGTTGTAACCGAGTGCGCACTCCGCTTCCTCTTTCTAGCCACCAATAATTAGGCAAAATATGAAGCTCGATCTGCTGTCTGGGATAAGATTAGCCCGAGAGCTCGGGGTAAAGCGCCTTAGGGCATTCACTGACTCCCAACTGGTCGCTGGCCAAATCGCAGGGGAGTATAAAGCAAGGATCCCATCATGTCCCGCTATTTAAGTATGGTACAGTCGCAAGCTTCTCTCTTAGCTTATTTTAATGTTAGCTACATCCCTCGAGGGGAGAATGCTAGAGCCGATGCTTTATCCCATCTTGCCACCTCAACTGATGGGATGCTGGGAAGAGCTTATGTAGAGCACCTGGAAGCCCCGAGTATTGACGTAACAAGAGAAACTCTGCCAGTTGAGCAGAGCCTTCATGGATGGATGCTTATGTCGGTACCTTACCAATGGTACCCTCCCAGAAGACCCTGCCGAGGCCAAGAAACTCAAAAGACGGACCCCAAAGTTTTTCATAATGGAGGAAAAACTCTATCGAAGGTCGTTCTCATACCCGGTTCTCAGATGTGTTGGCCCGACAGAAGCAGATTATATCCTATGAGAGATACATGAAGGTATATGTGGAAGCCATCTGGGGGGCAGAGCTCTCGCATACAAAGCCCTACGGCAGGGATATTACTGGCTGAAATGAAGGAGGATGCGTCCGAACTTGTTAAGAGGTGTGACAGCTGCCAGCGCCATGCTAACATTCAACATCAACCAGCGTCCCAGCTGACCCCCTGGCCGCACCCTGGCCCTTCGCACAGTGGGGCATGGACATCCTGGGACCATTCCCTCTAGCCTCCGGACAATGCAAGTTCTTAGTGGTAGCAGTTGACCATTTCACCAAGTGGATCGAGGCTGAGGCTTTTGCCAAGATCACCGAGGGCAAAGTAAGGTCTTTCTTCTGGAAGTCTGTCGTGTACGGTTCGGGCTGCTACACACCCTCGTTACTGATAACGGCCGACAGTTTGACAATACGACCTTCCGGAATTCTGCATCGGCCTGGGCATCCATCAACGATTCACCTCTGTGGGGCACCCCCAGACCAACGGCGTAGCCAAGGTGACCAACCGCATTATCCTCCAAGGGCTCAGGGCCCGGCTAGATGGCTGCAAAGGGCGTTGGGTGGAGGAACTCCCCAGTGTATTATGGGCATACCACACGATGCCACGAGCCCCCACGGGGAAACTCCTTTCAGCCTGGTCTTTGGGACCGAGGCAGTCATTCCGGTGGAGATAGGAGTCCCCAGTCCCTGGACAGAGTTATTCCACGAAGAGAGCAACCCAAATCAGCTGCGGGCCGATCTAGATTTAGTGGAAGAATTGCGAGACCAGGCGCAACTTCGCATGGCGGCTTTTCGTCAGCGAGTGGCCAAATACTACAATGCTCGAGTACAGTCCAAGATGTTCCGCCCTGGAGATCTCGTTCTGCGACGAGCTGAAGTATCAAAGCCGACGAGGGGGGCAAGCTGGCACCGAAATGGAAAGGACCATACCGTGTCAAGAGGTAATTCATCACGGGGCATACAAAGTTGAAGAGCTAGACGGGAAACCGCTTCTTCGCACTTGGAACGTCAATAATTTACGCCGGTATTATCAGTAATGTGCTGACTTCATTAATTTGAACCTGCTTGACATATTGCTATTCAAAATATTTACATTATTTTTTGAGTGATCACGCTTTGCACTAAAGCCCGGCTCCGCATCGGCAATTAAGCCCGGCTCCGCGTCGGCACCAAAGACCGGCTCGCGTCGACAATTAAGACCGGCTCCGCGTCAGCATCAAAGACCGGCTCCGCGTCAAAAATTAAGCCCGGCTCCGCATCGGCACCAAAGACCGGCCCCGCGTCGGCACCAAAGACCGGCTCCGCGTCGGCACCAAAGCATGTCCCCGCGTCGGCACTTAAGGACAGCGTGTTGGCGCACACAGTCCCATTCTGCGCGACATATCTAACGAGGCATTAGGCATTCCACGACTTCGCGCCGGCACGAGCGGGGTCGTATACTACCTACAGTTCAACTTTCGTCTCTGCAACCGAAATTGATCCGCATCAGTTTCCTAACAGATAGAAATCGTGCTCTTCGGCCATTGGTTGTTGATTTGCGACAACTCACACAAGCAAAGCTAATTATGACCAAAGACAAGTGTTGAGAATCGAAATATTCATTGATGGCTAAAAGTTTACAAAATTGCCGATCTGAGTCGAACTTGGAGCAATACAATAAAAAAAAAACTAAGGGTCATTTGGGCTGGATCGTCATCTTCAAGGACTTCATCTGGCTCCAACCCTTCAATCCCCTCGAGGTCGTAAGTTTCTGGATTTTTTTCCTTGTAGTCCTGGAAGCCAGCTTCGTAAGCGAATGTCGTCGATTCGGCTAATTCCTTATTAAAGGCTTTAGATTTCCTAAAATTCTCTAGGCCTATGCAGCTCTTTTTTTCGCCTTGAAGGTTTTCCGCTCAGCCTCCGCGACCTTCTTTTCGGCCTCCGTGACCTTTTTATCGGCCTCGGTGGCCTCCCTCTTGGTTTCGGTCACCGCCGCCTCCAAGTCGGCAATCTTGGCGTTGGATTGGTGGGCGACCTCTTTGGCCACATGTATTTCAATGGAGGCGGAATGTAATTGGTTCTTCAAAATGCACATTTCTGATTCCGCCATCTCCAATCTCTCCTCGTCCATTCTTTGCTTTTCTTCGGCCACCTGGGCATTATCCAGCTCATTGGCTCCACCCAACTTCTTTTCCTCTTGCTTGGCTCCACCCAACTTCCTCGCTGGCCTTGGCCCTTACTGTGTCTTTCCTCACGGGCTCATCGGCTTGGGCTCTAGCCACCTCGCGCACGCACGGGGGATCCACAACTTTGGCCCTTCTAGCGTCGGCCCCCCAGCGTCAACCCTTCCAGCGTCGGCCCTCTTCAAAACCTTAGCGCGCAGGGGCTTCACAACTCTGACCCCTCCAGCGTCGGCCCTCCCCGCGTCGGCCCTCCTTGGAATCTTGGCGACGGCCCTCCTTTCAGCGGAGGGCTCATTCCCTGTTGCCTTCCTCTTCTTGGTAACCGCCTGCCTGAGCTCGCGAAGCGATGGCGTCATCCCTATAAAAAAAAATAGGAGATGGCTATATATATATATATATAGAGGGTGAGTAATCAAGTACTCACCACCAGAAGGGATTAGGCCGGCGAGACGAAGGTTTTCATCGATCAGAAGCTTATTACATCGAGGGACTTCAACAGTCAGGAGCTGCCTAAATGCTATTGATCCCTTGGGAGGATAGAGGAATCCCTATTGGCGTCGGTGTTGGGTGTCCCCCAGCTTCCACTCACCCCCTCGATATCAGCAAAAAAGAACTTATCCTTCCACCCTTTAACGGAGGTGGAAAGGTACAATTTAAGGATCCTAGTGGGTCTAGGAGTAAAGGACCACCAACCTGACTGCTTGCGAAGGGTATAAAAACTGCGAAATAAGGAAATACTGGCCTCTATGCCTTGCAGGTGACAGAGAACCAGAAAGCCAATGATGGTTCGGATCGAGTTAGGGACTAGTTGGGAAGGTGTTAAAGAATATTGGTCCAGAAGGTTAAGGATGAAAGGGTGGATATGTAATCGATGTCCTGCCTTAAAGAAGGCTCCGTACAAGGCAACTCTTTAGGACGGGAAGAAGTTACCCTGTCATCAGGAGTGGGGTAGGACAGACGTAGGTTTGACGGAAAACTATACTTGGCTCTTAGGTTTACTATGTCTTGAGCAGACATAGTGGAAGCAGTCCCCTCGGGGACTCCTTGACAGCGCTGGAAGGACCAGCAGCTGTCGAACGGCGCCGGATGGAGGTCCGTCCGATGGTCAGATGACTCCCGGCTGCGGGCCGTCTGACCGGCCCCCGCTCCAGCGGAGTGGTCGGAGGATGGGGTGGACCATTGGCTTGGTAAGGAAGCGAAGGTTGAGAAGGAGTGGGGGAACGACCCCGGAATCAAAATAGAACAAGAGGGCGAGGAAGCCATGGAAACTAACCTGGAAAGCTTGAGCTAAGATCGAAGGAGCACGAGGAGAGAACAAACACGGGAGGCGGACGGATGCTTGCAGACTCGGGGGAGGTAGCTATAACATAAGAGAAGAGGGAATGGGAAGATAATGACGATTTTTCTTTTTATAGCCCCATTTCAAATCATCCCGCGGCCGTCCGGTCTGGCCATGTGTCTACCTTCAAATGGAAGCCGCTTTGGTGGCCTACCGGCGCGAAAAACACGAAAAGCTTCACCAATAGAAAGATGGTGGTGGCCTTACCGTAATGATGACGCTCACCTTTTTACGACTCATTACTCGAGGAAAATCTTTCCCAATCCCAACAGCCGAACGGACGAAATGATGGCGCGGAAGTCAGCCACCCAGTGGATATTAACACCCCTTTCGCTGGTGATTGTGCGCTCACTCATCTCAGGGGCGGGGGGGCATCTGATACGGCTGACCATCTCCTCTGGGTGGTGTTATAACCTTTTGCGATTTCCAAAAATAATGATGTGACATCTAATCCCAAAGATGGAATCTTGGCTCCGGCCTCTAGCGACGGCCTCCGGCCTCCAGCGACGGCTCCAGCGACGGCTCCGGCCTTTGGCTCCGGCCTTTGGCTCTGGCCTCCAGCGACGGCTCTGGCCTTTGGCTACGACCTCCAGTACGGCTCCTGCCTTTGCTCTGGCCTCCAGCGACGGCTCCGGCCTTTGGCTCCTGCCGTTGGCTCCGGCCTCCAGCGATGGCTCCGGCCTTTGGCTCCGGCCTCCAGCGACGGCTCCGGCCTTTGGCTCCGGCCTTTGGCTCCGGCCTCCAGCGATGACTCCGGCCTTTGGCTCCGACCTCCAACGACGGCTTCGGCCTTTGGTTCCGACCCTAACTTGGTGCCTTTCCTGCATACACTATGACCCACCTCAGGTAACAGATCCCGAGATTCGAGATCTGTTACCGTATACCTCGCTCACCGAAATCATGGGCAAGTGCTAGCATGCCCAGCAGTTACCGCCACAAGCGGCCCCCATCCAGCAACGGCTTAACCACTTGCCGTTCGAAGGAGCTTATCCTAACGAGGAAGATTCGACGGTTCGAAAGAGGACGAAAAGAAAGGAACCTCCCAGACAGGTATAAGAGGACCCTGAGCTCAACAGAAAAAGGGAATCTCGATCTTTCTCTCTCTCTTACACTAATGATCGACAAGTCACTAACTTGAGCATCGGAGGGTCCTCGCCGGGAATACCGGCCCGGGGACTTCTTGCAGGTTTTCCAAAGAAGGAAGACGACCTCTCCACCCTATTTGGGGGCCCACACTAGATCTCAGCATGCCTGGCGCTCATCACCGGTGATTTGTCCGCATCACGTTAAACTTTATTTTTATTATCAAAGCAAGAAGATCAGCAGCCAATCGTAAAAAGGATTTGTAAGAAGTGATGGAGATCTTTTAGTTTATTTTTTTTAAAAATCTATTTTCATAACCAATATCATTGGCATGTGAATATTAACATTTGTTTTGGAGTAAAAATGTTAGACAAATTGCTGTAAAACTTCATAAATTATGAATTATTATGAAACTGGTTGTCAGAAATTATTGAATCCTCCTCTGCTGTAAGCCTTCCCAACTCTAATTAGGAGATTGTTGATGGATTCTCTGTTCTGGATGATAGAGATTAGCCCTTTTTACATGTCGTTTCGTCGTTCGGTATGTCCGTCTTCTGGGTGTGGGTGAGACATGGCATTTGTTGCATTGGTCGCCCCAGTCCACTGATCCCTGTCACTTATAAACATATCTAATTATAGGATATGGAGTTATGAGATAATGACTTAGCAAGTTTCTATCCCATATCATCAATGGCAGGACAAACAACTCAAATACTCGAAAAATAAGAGGAAAATAAATGAGATCTATTACGCTCTCAATGGTAGCTGGCTCTAAAAAAAACTGAGCTAAAGTTATGATTTTGATACTGGTTTTTAAAGTTCTGCAAGATATCAAAGAAGCTTTCAAAAGCTTCAGCGCTTACAGTGCATATGAATAAGATAGCATGAAAGTGAAGCAAGGCAGCACCTTGCTGAAACTTTCATTCAAGCAAATGGAGAAGACATCTCAAAGACAAGGATGAGTTGATATCTCATTCTAGGGTTCAGTATTGTCTTGAAATAGATGGAAACAATCACAAGTACATTAATTTTTGCTCGTGCAATAATGTTGTTATGATTTCTATATTATTATTCATTATTAGTGTGTATTACCTGCATCTACTTTCTATCAAACTTTCTTCGGCTCAAGACCTGCAATAAATGTGTAGAGGTGGATTATTGAAAGAACACTTAATACAGATTAATTTTTAAAAAATTATAAAAATATCATTCCACATCCTAAACTAAAATAATTTGTAATCAAAACCTCAATTTTGATTTCAATTATAATTAATTCTTACCGTTTAAATTTGTGATTAAAAATAATAAAGAAATAGACATATGACTATCAAGTCATCACTGTAGATATTATTTGGCACGCTTAAAAAAGAAAAAGATGCATGATGCTGTTTTACCATATTATTTATTTTGAACAGCTAATATTTTTAGGGGCCGTATGATAGCTTTTTTATTTCTTTTAACGCTAAGCAGGGTTGATTACAAATTAAATCAAAATTAGAGTTTTGATTATATATTTTTTAGTTTAGGAAAGAATGTGCAGATGCTCCATAATTAAGGAGAAATAAGTGTAATTTACTTTACTACTTTGAGAAGAAATTACAGCGGGACTCCTTTAAGTTTGGTTGATTTATACATCGACTATCAAAGATTTT
Organism: Calamus simplicifolius; assembly: GCA_900491605.1. Taxonomy (NCBI): domain Eukaryota; kingdom Viridiplantae; phylum Streptophyta; class Magnoliopsida; order Arecales; family Arecaceae; genus Calamus; species Calamus simplicifolius. The sequence goes on along the minus strand of UESW01004935.1, from coordinate 256,983 downwards.
TTTCTAAAAACATTTAAACGATCATTCTAATACACAAAAACCTATTTTATCAATGTATTTCTTAACACCATTAAGCTACTCAAAAGATTGAATTTGTCCTTTTGAATTCATGGCATGGTTTTGAAAATTGGACTGGATTAGTCGGTCTAACCGATCCAACTGAGAACTGGTTATCAGTTCGGTCTGAATATTATTAAAGTTTACTTTTATATCGCTAGATGAAAACGGAAAAACCCATTGAACCGATCGAGTTCTAAAGAACCGATTCAATCCCAGTTTTTAGACTTTTAGTTTTGATAAATAAAATTAGGGTTGGATTTTTTGGGTTTTTAATTTTTCACTTCATTTTGCATCTAGAAACAATCAATCTATAGTTTTAATGATATTTTTTATAATTTTAATGTTATATATATATATACACACACACACATTTGAACAGATATATAAGTTTTAAAGATATTTTCCTATAGTTTTAAAGATATTTATATTTTATTATTTTATATTATTAAATTAAAAATTAATTATGATATCATCCGGTTCAATTAAATCGATTTATCCGGTTGAACCAATTGACCTACGACCCAAATATGAAGCCGATTTGTTATTTGGTTCGATTTTCAAAATATTGATTCATAGTGATTTTACTTCCGATTAGATTTTGAAGCTTGAGTTTGAATGGTAATCTTGATACGACGCAAACGATGCATCAAGGAAGGTTTTTGTTTACTAAAATATAAATTTTATGTTTTTAAAAAAATTAATATCTAGATCATCCAAACTTCATAAAAAAATCTCTTTCTAATTTTTCCTTAATTTTACTTCGAGTGGTTGTCCATAAATTTAGGCCTTTAGATGCTTCAATTAAAAAGAATGCTCTTTTAATAATCATGGTAAGGATAGACATAGAAATTGACCTAAACTAATATGAGTAAAAATAATTAAAAAAGATGTAATTATTTATAATTTAAATATCGACTTAGTCTGAATATAGCAGAGTGAAGGAATCAGATTATGTAGTCAATATCATGTAGTTGGGAAAAGGCTTAGATGAATTGAGTTGAGTTGAGTTGGTTGCCCATAAATTTATAATTTTATGGATGGCATAACCTGCCAAGGGTCTACAGTGACATGCCAAGCAGACCCAGGTGACTCGAGAAAATTGAGCGAAAAATATGCATGGGGAAATGTTTAGACCTTATCGGCCACGTAGCTAACATCTGACGGATAAGATCAATTTTTTTAATTTATAATCTTCGTACAATAATAATTATATTCAATTGTACAATAATAATTATATTTCCTGCAAACATAACCTTTCAAAAGGATTACTTTGAAAATCGGTCTGGACCGTCGATCCAACAGGTTTAATCAGAAATTATTCATCAGTTGGATCCGATTTTATTATTAAAATTAAGTTTATATGATTTAATAAAAATTAAAAAAATCTATTGAAACGATTGGATTTTGAATCAATTCAGTCTGATTTTTAGATTTTTTATTTTTTATTTAAATTATATTTATATTTATTATTTTATATTATTAAATTAAAATTTAATTATAATATTATTTGGTTCGATAGAATTAGATTATTCGATCAACCGATTGTTTTAAAATCGGAACAAACAACGGATCAGCTTGCCCGGAATCCTACGCCGGCCCATCGTGCCAGATTCGGAATCCGTAGAAACTACGTGAACGGTAATTACTTTGGAAGGTTGTACTTCGATATCTTAGTCAAACCGCCAAATATCTTGAGGCGAAACGGATGTCCGACTCCGAAACGCTTTCGGAACCCCAATCCGAGACGGTTCTGAGTCCAGCGCCCCAATTGGTCCCGCCGTCCTTCCCAGTTTCCAACCAAAGCCTTTCAGCTAAGCATCGGCATTCCTCCTCTCTAGCATATAAATCAAGACCACCCCCAGTCCCCTTACTCCCGCCGCCATACAACCCTCTCGCCTCCATCTCTCAATAATTAGTTCTCCCAAACTCTTCCTTGCCGTCTTCCACTAAATACAGCATGAGAAAGAGGTACAGAGAGACAGTTCTTGACATCGATCGCCTACCGAAAGACCTCCTTGTTGAGATCATTGGTCGTGTTGCCTCGGAATCCTCCACGCCGCTTCATGATCTCATCAGCGTTAGAGGATCGTAAGCTTCACTCCGAGAGAAACTCTGAAACTTATTTATCTTTCCTGATTTCCAGGAGTTTATTAAGCATAGATATTGTGCTCGTGTTGGCCAGCTGCAAGAGATTCTACCAGGCAACGAAGGCGAGGAAGGTCGGGCAGTGCATGTCGGTCCACAGGGAATGGACGCTCCATTGGTGGAACAAGGAGGAATTCCTTGCTCTTCTTAGAAGCTGCGCACGATGCGGAAATATTGAAGCTTGCTACATCCTAGGATTGGTGTGTCATTGCCTTCTGATCGTATTCCTAATAAGATTAGGTTACTATACTTGTGTTCTATAGTTCTACTCCGGTGAAGCAATCGAAAGAACGGACATGAATTCAGACCCATTGCCTAAGAGGTCTTGCAATATTTCTCTCTCACGCAGCATCTCAAGTCAGAGTTGGTAGGGAGGCCAATGGAGTATGAAACCGTATATATCTTGCCAAAGATTTTGGTAGATCCCGGAGCCCAGCAATGGAAGCTGTCTGTCAGAAGACTCATAACTGCTTCGTTTTCCCTCATTATTTTGCATTATTTAGATATCAAATTTCGTTTCATCACGACATAGGTTCTATTTCATACTTACAGTTTAATTAGACTGTAATCCCCTAGATATCCTAATTGCTCGTGAGAGTTATCACGTGATCAGATGATAGACTCCAGATATTTGAATTCCGGGTATATCTTAATTGCTCGTGAGAGTTATCACGTGATCAGATGATGATAGACTCTAGATATTTAAAATTTCAAGTATATCTAATTACAGAGTCCCTTGATTTGGGGACTCTGCAATGCCTATAAAGATGGGGTAGAACCCTCCTTCCCACCATACGTGGGTGCCCACTTCTCATCATCTCCTCGTGCGGACTTCTTCCCCAGCGTGCTTGTCTCTGGTAAGTCCTCTAACCATGCATGAGAGAGAGAAGGATTGAGAGAGAGAGAAAGTTAAAACAAAAAACAAAAAAAAAAACAAAAAAAACAAAAAAACAAAAAAAAGAAAGAAACGAAGAGGAGGGAGGAGCCGGTTACAGAACCCAGCTCTCCCCTTCTCTTCTCCGTGACATTGGTTCAGGCCCGGCGGCGTGCCCGCCGCCTCGCCGGGCCTGAGCCCCGGTCGACGACCCCACCGGCACCGGGGGCGGCGTCCGGTGGGGTGCCGGAGAATAATGAGAGAGAGAAGTGGGTGGAGGAGGGAGAAAGAACGATCTGTGACGAGTCACCGGCGGTCCGACTCTTGGTTCGGGCCAGGCGGTGTGCTCGCCGCCTCGCCGGGCCTGGGCCATGGTCGGAGACCTCTACCGGCGCCGGTCGTGCGTCCGGTGGAGGTCCGGTCGGCCATGGTGGCCGGCCGTGCCGCCGGCGTGATCCATAGCCGCGGAAACAGTGAGAGAGAAAGAGAGGGATAAGAGAGAAATTAGAGAGAGAGAGGAAGGGAAGGTCGGCTGCGGCAACGGCCGGCTTTGGTCCGGCCAATGCAGCCGGACCGACGCCAATTTGGCCGGAATCGGCGCCGGCACCGTGGAAGACGCGGAAGAAGAAGAAGAAAGAAATTAAAATAACAAATTGAAGAGAGAGAGAGAGGGTGGGAGGCTGGCTGCGGCGGCGGCCGGCCACGGTCCGGCCAACGGCGGCCGGACCGCCTCCAATTTGGCCGGCGGCGGCCCTGGCCGCTGGCACGGCATCCGGCTCCTCTGTTTCGTTTGAAACAGAGGAGCTGGGTTAAAAATAATTAATGGGCCGCTGGGCCGTTTGAGTATTGGGCCTTGTTGGGCCGTTTCTGAGCCCAGTTTGAGCAGCGTTTTGGGCCTTGTATCGGGCCGAGAATGATAAAATAAATATATGGCCCGAATCAGGATTTATTCTAGTTTCTGGAAATAATTTTATTTCCCTATTTGGGTGTATACATTGAGAGATATTCAAGCCCAAAGTTGGGCCCGTGAAGTGGTTTGGGTAGAATTTAAGAATTATTTTATAATTCAGATTTTAGAAATTTAATAATGAAAAATGATTATGTAGGTTCCCAGGAGTCCAATTAGCTGGGTTATCAAGTGAAATTCGTGTACTGTGGTAAGTAAGTCAAGTATTATAATTTTATTAATTATTTAATTTATGAATTGTGAAATTATAGTTAAATATAATTATGCTAATTTGGCAAAATCATGTTATTGCTATGATAATATGTAATCATGATAATGACAGTAAAACTTTATGTGTCACCGCGGTTCTCATATGACAGATGACAGATGACAGACACTGGTACCAGGACCCTTCCTCTTAGGGGATGTTTAAGAGGGCTACACATTATCACATGACAGATTCACACATGACAGATTATCACATGACAGATGACAGATGACAGACACTGGTACCAGGACCCTTCCTCTTAGGGGATGTTTAAGAGGGCTACACATGATGTGTATTGTAGGGCCGTGGGACACATAAAGAAAAATAATGACAGTATAAACAATGTAATTGTTATTGAATTAAGCTAATTGATCTGATGACATGAACCTAATGATAGCCTGATAAATGAAATTTTGAAATTATATTAGGCTTACTTATTGAGTGTGAGCTCATAAAATTCTCATAATGTTTTTCAGAGCCTCAGGAATGAAGATGGATAATTGAGATAGAAGGAGTTTCTATTAAGAAGACTTAGTTTTATTATTTTGATTTAGTTCAGATTTATTTGTAGGGCAGATAGCCCAAGACTGATAATTCTGGTTTGTAACAAATCATGGATATGAATTTGCTTTATATTGATTTATGTGATAAGTTCAAGACGCCTTGCATGCCCGGCATGCGGCGGGTTGTCACCCTAGCTCAAATTTTGGGTCTGGGGCGTGACAGCTTTAGTGGTATCTAGGGACATATACATGATACTTTAGCAAAACACTAGAGTGACATAGAGACAATTATAAATTTAAAGGAATCTCAAATTATGCTTTGAAAGCCTAACAATTAATGTTTACAGTGATATTAATTACAACTAATTTATCTAAGAATGGCACGTCGTACTAGAAGTCGACAAAATGATGAGAGTTCCCAGGTTGGTAATGCTGCCAACCGGGAGGTTAAGCCACCGGAGCTGCTGCCCTGCCAATTCAGTTGGGACTGATCAGCAGCAACCCAGACCGAGATGCTTCAGGTTCTCTCGGGTATAGTCGATGCGGGACTTGCAGCACCAGATTTTACAGGCTTTGACTGCTCAGCCTACACACACTGCTCCCAGACACAGCCTGCCCCTCCTATTCCACAGACTCAGCCCGACCCTACTACTCCACAGACCCAGCCTACTCCATCTCAATCCTGGTAGGGATTGGCCGTAGCTTTGCAGACTTCAAGAAATTTGCCCCTGCCCCTTTCTCTGGATCCACCAACCCTGTTGATGCTGAGCGGTGGGTGCGAGAATGAAAGGCTTTTATGGCCCATGGTAGTCAGGATATGGAGCGGATCAGATTTGCCACCTATCTTCTCCAGGGAGAAGCCTATGATTGGTGGTTAGTCGAGGAGCAGCGTCGGAATGGACAGATTATTTCCTGGGGAGAGTTTAGAGAGATATTCTTTGACAAATACTTCCCCAGGAGTGTACAGAGACATGGAATCAGAGTTTATTAAGTTGGACAAAAGGATCTTTCTGTGGCCCAGTATGAAGCCGAATTCACCAGGCTGGCCCGTTTTGCTCCAAATATTATGACCAATGAAATAGCCAAGGTCACCAGATTCACTGAGGGACTGCGACCAGACTGAGCAAGCGTCAATGCATTTGAGCTCCTCACCTTCAGTGCTGTAGTGAATAAGGCCTTGGTAATTGAGAGGGATATGAATGCTGTTCAAAAGGATTGGGAGCTGAAAAGGGCCTACTTCTGGTCAACCCTCTGCTCAGGCCAAGAAGAAGGGTGCAAATCAGGCTCCAGCTGAACCACAGAATAAGGAAACTCGTTGCATTCATTGTGGTAACTCCCACCCTGGGAAGCCTTGCCGCAAAGTACTGGTGCCTGCTTTGTTTGTGGAAAACTGATCACAAGATTGCTACATGTCCCTTTCGGAAGGAACATCAGCCTTCTTCAAGTCAAGGAACGAGCCAGCAACAGCAGCAGCCACCGAGGACCCAGGGACGGGTCTTCAACCTCACTCAGCAGGACGCTGCATCTAATTCTGTGGTGACAGGTATACCCTTTAATGTTATATCTAGTATTACAGTCTTATCTAGTGCAATGCATTGACAGTTAATTAACAGTAGGTGCAATCCTTAATGTTAAAACAAACTACACTTATGACAGGAATGATTAAAGTAGGACTGCTTACGCTCAAACTTTAATTGACCCGGGTGCTACGCATTCTTTCATATCTGATATCTATCTTGACAAGAATGCATCATTGACACCTATTCCTCTAGAGCAAGAGCTGCATATTGCGCTTCCAAATGGAGATGTTATGAAAGTTGACACAGTATGCAAATCTTGCCCAATTATCTTGGAGAATAGGAGGTTGAATGCTGATCTCATTGTTCTTCCACTAAAGTTTTTCGATGTTATCCTTGGAATGGATTGGTTGGCTCCAATTATGCTTCAGTAGACTGCTTCAGGAAGACTGTCAACTTCAAAATTCCAAGCCAGCCTGAATTCAGTTTTATTGGTGGTCATAACACCTAGCCTCAGTGTTCATATCAGCGATGCAGGCTGGAAAGTATTTGATGAGTGGTGGTCAAGGATTTCTTGCTGTAGTCAAGGACCTTCAGCAAGAAGAGACCAAGTTGGAGGATATTCCCATAGCTCGAGAATTTCCAGATGTCTTCCCTGAGGATTTGACTAATTTACCTCCTGATCGGGAAGTCGAGTTCTCTATTGATCTAGTTCCTGGAACTGGGCCTATATCAAAGGCCCCTTACCGTATGGCCCCGGCTGAGCTAAAAGAACTGAAGGATCAACTGCAAGAGCTCCTAGATCGAGGATTTATTAGACCCAGTGCTTCTCCTTGGGGTGCTCCAGTTCTATTTGTTAAGAAGAAGGATGGCAGTCTTCGACTCTGCATTGATTACCGGGGAATCAATAAAGTAACAGTGCGAAATAAGTATCCTCTGCCAAGGATTGACGACTTGTTTGATCAACTTCAAGGAGCCCGGATATTCTCAAAGATTGATCTTAGGTCCGGGTACCATCAGCTTAAAGTCAAAGAAGGGGATGTACCAAAGACAGCATTTAGAACCAGATATGGCCACTATGAGTTCTTGGTGATGCCGTTTGGGTTAACTAATGCCCCAGCAGCATTCATGGACTTAATGAACAGAATTTTTAAACCATATCTGGATCAGTTTGTGGTGGTTTTCATTGATGATATTCTGATATATTCCAAGAGCCATAAGGAGCATGAGGACCACCTGAGAATTGTGCTACAGATTCTGCAAGAGAAGAAGCTTTATGCCAAGCTGAAGAAGTGTGAATTTTGGTTGGATCAAGTATCTTTCTTGGGTCATATAATCTCTAAAGATGGTGTATCTGTGGACCCGAAAAAGATTGAAGCTATCACTAACTGGAGCCGACCTACCAATGTGGCAGAAGTCAGAAGCTTCTTGGGATTAGCCGGGTATTACCGAAAATTTGTGGAGAATTTTTCTCGCATTGCTCTACCCCTAACTCGCTTAACCCAAAAGCGAGTGAAGTTTGACTGGACAGTGGAGTGTGAGGAAAGTTTCCAGGAGTTAAAGCAGCGCCTGGTGTCAGCTCCCATTCTTGTTCTTCCAACGGGATCTGAAGGTTTACTATATACACTGATGCCTCTCGAAAAGGATTGGGATGTGTTTTGATGCAGAATGAAAGAGTGATAGCTTATGCCTCCAGACAACTGAAACCTTATGAGCAAATTATCCTACTCATGACTGGAATTGGCTGCTGTGGTTTTTGCTCTGAAGATTTGGCGGCATTATCTATATGGAGTGTCGTGTGATGTGTATACAGATCATAAGAGTTTAAAATACATTTTCACACAGAAGGAGCTGAATTTAAGGCAGAGGAGGTGGTTGGAACTATTGAAGGATTATGACCTGAATCTACAGTATCATCCTGGGAAGGCCAATGTAGTAGCTGATGCCTTGAGCAGAAAATCCTCTTCTGAGTTAGCTGCTATGATTACCTCCCAGCCTCACGTATTGAGAGATCTGGAGAAGTGGGAGGTTGGTCTGAGAGTACAGCAGTCTGATGGACTTATTGCAGCACTTGTACTCCAGCCGACCTTAGTTGACAGAATCAAGTCCTCCCAGATGGAAGATCCAGATCTACAAAGGATTAAAGAAGTGGTACAATCAGGAGTTCAGAATGAATTTTATATAATGGAGATGGATCCCTGAAATTTGAAGGAAGACTTTGTGTGCCAAACAGTGAAGAGCTAAAGGCTGAAATTTTGAAAGAGGCTCACTACTCTCCCTATACTGTGCATCCAGGTGGCACTAAGATGTACAGAGACTTAAAGGAAAATTTTTGGTGGAAAGGCATGAAGAGGGAGATTGCTCAGTATGTGGCCAAGTGCTTGGTGTGTCAGCAAGTGAAAGCCGAGCATCAAAGGCCTGCAGGACCTCTTCAGTCTCTGATGATTCCACAGTGGAAATGGGAAAAGATTACAATGGACTTTGTGACTGGTCTGCCCAAAACTCCTAAGAGCAACGATGCAGTTTGGGTCATTGTGGACAGACTAACAAAATCAGCTCATTTCCTACCTTTCAGAGTTGGGGTCTCTAGTGAAAGATTGGCTAATTTGTATATTGAACAGATCGTGAGACTCCATGGTGTTCCGGTATCTATTGTATCAGATAGAGATACCAGGTTTGTGTCCCAGTTTTGGAAGAGCCTTCATAAGGCCATGGGAACCAAACTAAACTTCAGTACAGCCTATCATCCCCAGTCAGATGGACAATCAGAGAGGACCATACAGATTCTGGAGGACATGTTGCGAGCCTGTGTGATGGACTTGGGTGGAGCTTGGGATAACCACTTACCTTTGGTGGAGTTTGCATATAATAATAGTTACCAAGCCAGCATCCAGATGGCTCCATTTGAAGCTCTGTATGGTAGGAGGTGCAGATCTCCTATATGTTGGGATGACGTGGGGGAAAGGAAGTTGCTAGGCCCTGAGCTGATTCAGCAAACAGTAGATAAGGTGCATTTGATCAGGGAGCGTCTTCGTACAGCTCAGAGCAGGCAAAAGAGCTATGCTGATGTCAGAAGAAGGGAATTGGAATTCCAGGTTGGGGATCATGTCTTCTTAAGGGTATCACCAACCAAAGATGTGATGAGATTTGGGATTAAAGGAAAGCTGAGTCCACGTTATATTGGACCTTTTGAGATCTTGAGCAGAGTTGGAGAGGTTGCTTACAGCCTGGCACTGCCTCCGATTCTATCTGGGGTACACAATGTTTTTCATGTATCTATGCTGAGGAAGTATATCTCTGACCCCAGCCATGTCATAGCATATGAGCCTATACAGTTGAAGAAAGATTTATCATATGAGAGCATCCTTTGCGTATCGTAGACCGCAAAGATCAAGTTCTAAGACGGCGTACCATTCCCTATGTCAAGGTGCAATGGAATAATCATTCTGAAAGGAGGCTACTTGGGAACTGGAAGAAGAAATGAAAGAAAAGTATCCACGACTATTTGTATCTTAAAATAGTTAATGATTGAAAACTGTTAACTTTAGTTGATTGTTAGTCCTTGGGACAGAAATTTGGACCTTTAATTTTCTCTAATAAAAGTTATCAATTTCGAGGCCGAAATTTTTATAAGGAGGGGAGAATGTAATCCCCTAGATTT